>CM038677.1:198628474-198843760 GCA_021605205.1 Aegilops longissima | reverse complement strand
ACAACATGTTTGATGGGATGGTGCCCGCCATGGAGAACCTTCCAAGGAACTTCACCAGCCAAGGAGAAGGAAAAGGATGCGGTTGCTTTGAAGGCGGCCAAATAAAGTTTCAGGCCCTTTCCCGCCAAGAAGGAAAAATGGCCGATGGCGGTGAAGTTAAGGATGCTTGACCCGCAAGCTTTTGAAAAGAAGATTCCGAAAAAAGGACCTAGAGAAGCCACTACCGAAAAAGGATGCTTCGCTCCCAATGAGAGCCAATGGTGAGCTACGGGCCAGCCGAGATATCGCGGTGGAAAGCCCTTTTGGTTGCGGATGGTTCGGGATCCTAAGTATGCCGGGCCAACCAGTGGGAGTGTTGGGATACTTATCTCGATTTAATGCCGGACGCGCCAACACTTCCGAGATCAAAAGGATCAACGGCGGAAAAGTTTTTGGTCGAGTTCCAAAACCAGAAAGCACCCATTTTTAATCCCCGGAACCGGGCCAATAGGCGGAGCTGAATAGGTTATCTGACTCGCCATGAAGGAAGTCGGAGTCATCTGGGGCCGAGGGGCCCGAGCCAAAGAGTTATTTTTGGTTTGGTGCAGGCCCTTGGTGCTGCCCCATATCAATGCAATGAAGATGTCAGATGCATAGAGGGTGCGCGGATGGCTCTAGCCCGTGTCAAGACATACCGGAGATGAAGACCACCGATGTTGATCCCAAGATTCGGACGGAGCCAATACCGCCGAGCACTATTTTCGTAAGTTCCAGGCGCTGCTTAATAGAGAAGCAAGGTTCAAGGACATCATGTTCAATAATATTATAATTGTAATACAATGTTTCATGGAATATAAAAGCTTTTTATACTTGTGCCTGCAAGAATTAAAATACCTCATGTGGGTCGTTAATGTATATGTGTATATAACCCAAAGATGGCAGCCGGCCAAAACACGCATATAATGTGGGGTGTTCGCAAAAGGCGATTTTCAACACTTGATCCAACGCCTTGTCCTATAAAGGAGGTGATAGCGAGCTAACTAGGCAAACCGGACTATAATGCTTTATCATTTCACTTTCCATAGGAGGTTTTGAAAGGGGCTAATTATATGCCCCACGGCACCGGGCCGTCAATTCGGGGCGAGTGTGCCCCGACCGAAACCACCTTCGAAGCGGAGGAACCTAAAGATTCCGGTTCATCGAAAGTGGTTGATGGCCCACGCCACATCATGACCCGTTTTGGCTTTCATCGAGGTGCTCGCTTCGCCGAATCCCACAATCGCAGAAGTTCCCCCGGTGCCGCCTTTAGCCGAAGAGCGGAACGAAGGGCAAAAACACGAGGGAACAAAACCCAACATTCAAAAGACATGATTCGAGCTGATGCATAAAGGCCAACTCACGCCGAACACCTTTAAGGTATTCGGTCTTTTAGAAAACGGGTGAATAACGCCGTTGTTGTCAAACCGGCGGATCTCGGGTAGGGGGTCCCGAATCGTGTTCTAGGCGATGGTAACAGGAGACAAACACGATGTTTTTACCCGGTTCGGGCCCTCTCGATGGAGGGTAATACTTCCCGCTTGATTAATATTGATGATATGGGTAGTACAAGAGTAGATCTACCACGAATTAGAGAGGCTAAACCCTAGAAGCTAGCCTATGGTATGATTGTTGTTCTTCAGGACTAAAACCCTTCGGTTTATATAGAAATAATAGGGTTAGGGTTACACAGAGGGTTACAATGGTAGGAAATCTAATATCCGACGCCAAGCTTGCCTTCCACGCCAAGGAAAGTCCTATCCCATGGGACGAAGTCTTCAATCTTGTATCTTCATAGTCTAGGAGTCCGCCAAAGATGATAGTTCGCTATCCTGACACCCCTAGTCCAGACTCCTCAAGAGTCTCCCAACCAGGCTTCAATGATGACGAGTCCGGCGCATATTGTCTTCGGCATTGCAAGGCGGGGTTTCTTCCAATACTTCATAGAAGATTTTAACAAAGGATAGTGTCCGCCCAAAACAAGTTCCACATATACCGAGAGAAAATAACCTTTGCACGATCTCGCCGACGATTCCGGGCGTGACATCACACCCAGCCGCCTTTATAGAATCATTTTTACCGCCCACCTCAGGCGAGCGAGGCGGCCTTTGGCACGCCTTATCAAAGCGTAGATCGTCCCCCTTATTCGGGATTCTCATCAATACCGGGGTAACCCGACCGTGTTCAAGGCACGCCTCTATCGGGGCGAGTCCCAACCACCACGGGAGGGCTCTTGGTATTCAACCTTTTATAATGAGACCAAGGCCCTTCTTTTTCCACCTCCACCTTGGCCGCTTTGGAGTTCTAACACCCAAAGCTTCATATTTAGGCGGGCCCGACCTTCGACGATGTCCGCCCCACCAGCCACCGATGGATGTCTTGTTCCACGTAAGAAATGTAAAGCTGCGAGACGCCAGTATCTAACCCCAGATTTCGATAGGCTGCCCGCTTCCAGGCAGGTCATTCCCACTCCCGAGCCCGGGAGGGGTGTTCGGGTCTCACTTCCTTCGGGTTTAGGCTTCCGACGGATCCCTTTGTGGGGGCTCATGTTTTATTATGGGTTGATTTCCATGACTTGAACTGGAGTCCATCCTCCATATCTCCCATTCATTGTCGATGTGAAGCCTTCCTCCATATTACCCCTCACTTTGGATTGTGGCTCAAGACCTTCAAGGTGGAGCCAAGATGATCGAGGGCAACAAGCAGAAAGGGGAGGGGCGGTCATAAGCAAGTGTGTCTGGGTCTGAGGGCTCTTTTTCAAGAGGAACTTGGTTTGTGGCAACGGGAGTGGTTTTATTCACGCCCTGGGGGCGCCTAAATGGGTGGCGCCACCCCTTTCCGCCAGTCCACCACAGCGGGCCGGCATCATGGGTCAACCGGGCTCGACTGGGGCCGCCCAAGGACGCCTTCCTGGGGGCCGATTCGCACCTCCAAGGAAGAGAGATCAACTGGTCATGGCGGCGCAGATTATGCTGATTCGCGCCTGCCTCGCAAACGCCGCCCCCGTCGGGGAGTTTAACCGGAGGGACCAAGAGCCTTCATTTTATGGGCCGACGCCCAAGGAGATGTACAAATTGTTCTTCGGATCACAAGAGAAGTGTCCCACTTGACCGAGGACGCAGGTCTAAGCTGAAATCACCCAGATACTCAAGTAAGTAAATCGAACTGGACAAGGTTCATTCATTTATCATATATATGTCCTTTAAGGGAGCCGCTTTGAACAGGAGTGGATAGCCAAGGCAAAGTTGATAAGGTGTCCGCCCTCCCAGACCCGGCCGGATCCCATGCCACCAAGATGTTGAAGGCCACGCCTTTTAAAGAAGGCAAAGGGGGAGAGGGAAGCAACCGGCCCCCAAGGAGGCTTTCAAGGAAGAGGGATCAGGATCCTCCTCCAAGGGGAGAAGAGGACCGCTTGTGCAACCCGGCCAAGGCCTCAAAACGGGGAAAGAAGTCTTGAAACCGCGCCGGAAGTATCCCAGCCCGCTTATTTCCCAAGGGGATCAGCCTCCAATGAGCCGTAAGTAAAAAGAAGGGTCCCTTGAATAAAGAACATCCTGATTTATTTTCAAGATAACCAAATTGTACCTTGTAGTTCGGATCTCAGCCCTTCTCGCAGAGCTCGCCTTCGGGGATCTTCGCCCGAGATGATAGAGAAAACGCCCACCTATCCCGCTTCCCGGGGGGCAGCCGACCTTGGTGTCGCCACGAGAGTTTCCCAATCCGGCGGGTCGAAGGCCCGGCGCCAACCGGCGGGCCGGAGGAGTAAGGACCTGCTCAAGCAGCGATATTCAAGATCACCGGCGCTAATGGCTACGGGAATTGAAAGAATTATCCGCGAGAGCGGATTCATGAAGCCGTAAGTTTATCGACGGGTTTGAGGTACGAAAAGATGATGTACCTTCCGGAAGCTTATGCATATAGAATGCGCCAGATAGATAGTAGCCCTCGAGACTTTGGGATGTCTTACAACCGACTGCGTTGAGGATCATAATCTCAGAAAATGTCACCGTTCCGTAGGGGGGGGCGTCCGGGCTAGCGGATCGATGAATTTGCCAACTAAAGCGGCACTTGACGGGATGCGAATCGCCTGGTCAATAAACGGTTTGACGAGTCACAAGGTATGGATTCCAACCCGGTAAGGGAGCTTGACCCCATGCCTTACTACTTGTATTCTTTGATGCGCGGTGCCGCTGTGGAGAGGTCCGGGGAACTTGGAGCTAAAGAGCAAGCCCAAAGAGTAATGCAGGCCCTTTAAAGGCGGGTCAAGAGCTGAAAGGAACGGGCTGCTCACCGGTTAAAGAGGAAATGGCCGACGGCCTTAAAACCAAGAATACTACCGATCGCGCGAGGTTCTTGAAAAGAACGCTGCCGGAACAAGAGGACTGAAAAGGCCACCGAATCCAAGGATGCCTGCTCCCGGGAGAGCTGCCAAGGAGGAGCTGAGTCAGCCTGGATATTGCGGCGGAAACCGTTTCGCCGGAGGAAACAAGATCCCAAGTAGGCCTGTTGGACAAGATGGAGTTCGGAGGATGCTTATCCGGACTTAGCGCGAGCTAAGGACGCGATTGAGCACTTCCGGCCGAAGGGGCGCCATAAGGGAAGAGCTATTTTCGCAATTCCATAGTCCGGAAAGGCCCCTCTTCCGTTGACCGATCGGGTTTAATGGGCCGAGCTGAATCGAATCCTGACGCCATGAAGCATGTCATGACCATTTTAAAGGCGGACCCCACCAAGAGTTATTTTTTAGTGCAGCAGCCTTGGGGCGGTCCGGACGACGCAATGAAGCCTGGGGTATTGAGGGGGGCGGATGGATTTGCCCTGTCAAGGCATACCGGCTGAGATGAAGGCCACCGATATTGCATCCCCGATTCGGACGGAGCCGGAAAGTACCGGCGCTATTTTGAGGAAGTTCTTCCGGCCGCTTAATAGAGACGCAAGGTCAAGGATGTTATGTTTGAATGACATGTATAATTTTATGAAACAAATTTTCAATTTAATGTAAGAGCTTTTTATTTGTGCCTTCAAGTAGCAAATACCTCCATGCACCCTGATGTATATATGTATATAACCCAAAGATGGCACTTTTTTCAGCCCCACGCAACAAGGCGGGGTGTTTGCAAAGAAGTCGACTTTCACACTTAATCCAACGCCTTGGTCCTATAAAGGAGGTGGTAGCGGAGCAAACCAGGCAACCGGACTATAATGCTTTATCACTTTCACTTAGCCATAGGAGTTCATGGGGGGGCTACTATATAGCCCCCGGGACACCGGACTTCCCAATTGCGGGGCGATGCCCAACCAAAAACGCCCTTCGTTAATGCGGAGGAATTCTAAACATTCCTGAGTTCATCGAGTTTAATTTCCTCGCTATATCAATGCCCCGGCTTTCCCGAGGTGCTCGCCCCAACCGGGCACAATCGCAGAGTTCCCCTGCCGTTAGCCGATAGAACGTAACGGGCAGCAAAACAAGGAGCCGGGCAAACCCAAATTTGACCAAAGACATGATTCGAGCTGATGCATATAAGGCCTAATCTCGAGACGAACACCCTTAAGGTATTCGGTCTTTATAAAAGCGGGCCAAAATGCCCTTGGTAAAAGCCCCGTGTCCGTGACGCAAATTCTCGACGCGCCGCCAAAACGCCACCTCCTCCGTTATATTAAGAGACCGGGATGAGTAACAACAAGAGAAAAAAAGGTTTATAGGGTCTTAATCAAAAGAACTTGCAACGGGTCCCCCGCACGCCCTCCGGGTTCCGCTACCGATCCTGAGGGTATAGACGCATCCAAAAGAGAGGAACTTAGTTTGAAAAAGATCGCTAAAAATGTAATTAAATAAAATAGAGTAATTCAAAATGAGTAAAATTGAGCTTTATTGTTCTTGTTGTACATATGGGAGCCCTTGTAAGGGGGGTACCCTAGTGATCATGTTTTTTATGCCGGACTCCCTAACCTGTCCGGTCCAACGACCCTTTGATTTGGCCAGAAGGCGATTAGTGGAGGCTGTTAAGGCGCCACATTCTTTCCTTGAGGGACACGCGCCTTCCTTTATGAAATGATGCCTCGTGGACCGGCATTTTAAGTTTAAGAGATGCATAATGGTATTGCTAAAGCGGGGAAAGTTTTACGCCCCAAGAGTGCTTGATGGCTACTTTAAATGGGGCGATGGGAAGACAATTTTCCCGACGGGTTGTCGGGTGAGCCAACATAACTTAATAGTAGGGAGCCCGCATAATGGGCATATGTGCTCGCATTATTCCCGAAGGAAGTGTGGGCTAATCCGTTTGGGTTTATCCCCATGTTTGGATTGTGTCCCGAATAGGGAAATCACGCCTGCCCATTAGGACTTGGAATTGAAGACCGCGATTATAGGTTCTAGTATCAAGGCAGTCCATCCTGCTCCGGAACTTTCGAGTAGTCCCGATGGTCAAATTGGTTTTGACAACCAGTGTTGGGACTCCTGTAGATTGGCGGCCAATTCAATGGGTGCCGCCTGTTTTCCCCTTTGTTACTTGAAGTGTTATTCTTGTGGGAAATTTTTTGTTTTCCGGGCTCGCTTGGGTGCCTGGCCATCATCCTCACTTGGTGTGTCGAGCCCTTGTGTTCGGCGTTGAGTCCGCCGGATTTGAAGACCCAACAACCTGGGGGTTTGCTGCTTCCCCGGAGTACGGGATTTGCATATCTTGTCCAAGATTTTGTTTTGTTGATAGCTCATCACTATTGTCCTTAAGGGCAGTTTTATTGCGCCGGAGTTTGAATCCCGGGTGACCGCCGCCTTTTGGACCGCTCCCTTAATCCGCGCTGTCCTGTGGCCTGGTTTATTCCCATCCCTGACTTGGATGTACGGGTCGGTATGGATCTTGCTAGCCAGCTATCCTTCCCGCAAAAGCGGGTCATGAGGTTGTTATGCCCATTGTTCTTGGCTTTTCCCAAAGGTTTCGCAGCCATTCGCCTGAGTTGTGTTTAAAAGCTGCTAAGGCTTTCCCCGACCGGGGACTATTTGGTTCTTTTTGGTGAGGAACTGTTCCAATTTAGCGACTTTGCTGTTGGGTTATGTGACTTAGATCGTTCAAGCCCGAGGTCGGACAAGGTTCCCGAAATTGGCAAAAGCATCCTCAAGCTCTTCCCAACTACCAATGGTGTTTTCGGGAGGTTTTGCCAAGCGGGCGGCCCTTTGAGCTTGAGGGTAGGTATTTTATGGAGATCATCCTCCTGCCATGTGTATGTGGAGGATATAATCCCAATCCCCTGTGGTCTGCGCCCGTGATGCCTCTATTTTTTAAGCTTGAATCCTCCGAAATTCATGATCCAAGACTCATCGGGAAACATAGAGGGTGCGGTGCCCCTATATTTGGGTGTGCCGGATGTTCGGAATTTACGGTTGTATTTGCTGTAACTTGTTTCTTGGCCCAGATAGATCTAACGGCCATCCTTTGGTTTGAATTTTGATCGCTTGCCAGGGGGCCGCTTTACTTGCCATTGGCCCATCCACCGGGGCCTTTTGTTTTTGATCTTGGGGGCCCAGGCCCCTCATCAATTCAAAAGTAGTTTGGCTTTGAGATATTTGCTTGGCTTCCGCATATTTGTCCAGTGTTGAGTAATTTACCCTCTCATTCGGAGGCTTCCGCTGTTCGAGCCTCTATTTCTTTGACGGCCCAGAGCGAGGAGCTTTTGTGGAGGTTCTTCATCCAAAGATTCCGCGGAGATCGCCCGGACGTTGTCCTTTGCCGGGACGGTTGTTTGTCCGTTGGCCTGTTCGATGGTTGCTCAATGTCATGTTCGCGGGGCCCACCGCTTTATGGCTGGGTCGGTGGGGCCATCTTTATCGAGGGGGGTTTTTACCGCCCCGCCTTTGACCGCTTCCCAGGAATTTTCTTTCACAGGCCTCGCTGCCTCGTTATCGCCCCTTAGGGTGTCCACCAAATATATCGTAAGTTGAGGTGGCATCCAGGCCCGTCGCTGGTTCTTGGTCGCCCCGCCGCCCATATCGCCGATGTCCTCGAGTCAAGTCGGCATGTTTGTTAAGTCATCGGAAAGGCTACAAAGGGTGGTGGGGGGTTGAATTTCTTCCCGTCTTCCCAACCTTCCCGACCGTAGTTCGCCATCCCGCAAAGAGAGAGACTTTAATGAGTTCAGATATCGCCAAAGGGCGAAAGGCCGAAGATGTCCGCGGGCGGTGAACCAACGGGCGCCCAAGGATTCGACCGGGGGCGCTGGAGGTTCGGAGTCCCGGAAGGAGTCCGCAGGGAGTCCGAGCTTTGCAGGAAGGTGTTCCCAATCGCCAGAGATTTAGCCCCGAGGCGGTGTCCAACCAACCGCCCTCGACGGAACCGCCCGGAAAGGGTCGGAGCGGACGGCGGGCCTCCGTGGCACCGTGGCGGCAAGCTATCGATCATCGAGAAAAGGGCACGCCGCTATGGCTCAACCCAGGATCAAGTTCCGCGACATCGCCGGAGTTCAAGCTTCCAAATCAGAGGCTGGGGCGAAGCTATCGCCCGATTATCAATTGGCCCCAGCAAAGCCGCCAAATTAAAAATATGTCCGGGAGAAAAGTTCACCCCGGACGCCGGGATGATTGAAGGAGCCATCGGGCCATAGGTGACCACAGGAACTCTCAATGAAAGCACCAATGTCGTGTAAACCGCGGATCTCGGTAGGGGGTCCCAACTGCCTACAAGGAAGGACAAGGGAAGTTTTTACCCCCTCGGGAGGTAAACCCTACCCCGCTGATTAATATTGATGATATGGGTAGTACAAAGAGATCTACCACGAGATCGAGAGGCTAAACCCGAAGCAGTTATGATTGTCGTCCAGACTAAAAACCCTTGGGTTATATAAACTAGGTTAGGGTTACGAGTCGGGTTACAATGGTAGGAAATCACATATCCCATCGCCAAGCTTGCCTTCCACGCCAAGGAAAGTCCCATCCCGGACACGGACTAAGTCTTCAATCTTGTATCTTCATAGTCTAGAGTCCGCCAAAGACATAGTCGCTATCCCACACCCCTAGTCTAGGACTCCTCAACGCCTTATTAATAAGCCCTGGTGTCCGTGCACGCCAAGAACGTCTGACGGGGTCGATGCTAAGACACCAGCTCCACCCTGCTATATCAAGAACCGGGATGTATCAACAAGAGACAAGTAGAAAAGGTTTACGTAGGTCTAAATCTGAAAAGAATCCTTGCAATTGGTCCCTACCTATCGCCCGCTACTGCGTTGCTCAGCTACAGCTTATCCTGACGGGTGTAGCACGGTGTTCATCTCTGAAGAGAGGAACTGAAGTTGAAAAATATCGTATAAATGCACGTTATAATAAACAAAGTAACGCTTTTTTAAAAATGAATAAAATTGAGCTTATTGTTCTTGTTGACATAAAGTGAAAGCCCCTTGAACGGGGCATGCGGTTAGTGAAGCCCCACGCCGGACTCTGCCTAGCCATATCCGGGTCCAACGACTGCTTAGGTGCTTTGCCTAATGAGGTTGGTTTAGTGTGTGGCTGTTAATGCAGCCAACAATCTTCCGTGTCGAGGAACACTCAATATTTCCCCAAGAATGATGCCTCGGGACCGCATTTTAAGATAAGGGATGCATAATGCAATGTTAAGCGGGCAAAGCCGGCCCCAGAGTGCTTGATAGCTGCTTGTAAATGGGGGGAAGGTTAGATTTTCGAAGTTTCGGGTGAGCCAAATAATTCTAAAAGAGAGAGCCCAAATGGGCATCGCCCGGCCACCCCTTGAAAGAAGTGTTTTTTGCAATTTTTGTTGGGTCTATCCCGTTATGGATTGTGTCAAATATCGGTTTAAATCATCCGCCCATTAGGACTTGTGTAAAGTGGAGTCCCAATTATCGGATCTTTAAACCAAGGCGTCCACTGGTCCGAACTTCTAGAGTAACCCGATGGTCAAGGTGATTGGTTTTAAAACCAAAGGGGACCCTCCGATAGGCCGTGGGCCGATTCTATGGGCGACTATTTTCCCTTTTGTCACGTGAAGTGAATTTACTGTTTTGACTTTGGGAAGTTCCTTTGTTTTCCCCGTTGTGGGGTTCCCATCGCTCGCGTGTCGAGCCCCTTGTGTTCGGCGTTGGTTTGCGGATTGTTGAAGACCCAACAACTGGGGGTATGGTTTGGTTTGGGAGTATGTATTTGATATTCTTGTCCAAGATTTTGTTTGTTAGTAGCTCGTCCCATTATCTTTTGGGGGGTTTTCGATTCCGAGGGGCTTTTGAACCGGGCTGACGTCAGGTCTTCGGGTGTTTCCTTGGGGGGCCTTGCGCGTCAGGGTTTCCCGCTTCCATCCCTAACTTCGATGTTTGGGTCCGGTACCGATCTTGCCAACCAGCTTCCCTCCGCAAAAGCGGGTCATGAGGCTTTTATGCGCCATTTTCCTTTTCGCCGAGGTGTCCGAAAATTCGCCCCTACGTGGTTTGAAAGCTGCTGGTTTGGTCCGGAAAACGATTTAGGTTTTTTTTAGTAAGAAACTGTTCAGTTTCCGGTGACTTCCCGTTGTTGAGTTATGTGACTTAGATCATTTCATCCGGAGGCGGACATAAGTCCTTTGAAAATTTGCCCAAAGCATCCTCGAGCTCTTCCCAACTTCCATGGTGTTTTCGGGGGCTTGAGCCAATGCCGGCTGGCCCTTTGAGTTTGAGGGTGATTTTATGGCGGAGATCATCTCCCAGCTATGTGTTGGGAGGATGTAATCAATCCGACGTGGTCCGTTGTTCCGTGATGCCCTATGTTTACGGGCTTAACCCTGAAATTATGATCCAAAGCCTCATCGGAAACATAGGGCGCCCTATATCCGGGCCACCATGTTTGGATATTTGATGTTGCATTGCTTTAGAGCTTGCTTTCGCCCATAGATAGATCTGGGGCCATCATTTTGATGCGAATTTTGCGGATCGGTCGGCTTGTGTGCGCCCCTTGCTGATTTGTTGGCTATGGGGTCGCTTTGTCCACCGGTGGCTTCCTTATTATTTTTGATTGCGGGGTTAAGGCCCATCATCAAACCAATTTTTTCCCGATAGTTTCGCGACGATCGCCCGGTATTTGTCTCAGGTTGAGTACTTTGCTCCACCTAATTTGAGTGCATCTTCCGCTGTTTTGAGCTTCCGCTTGCTTTGCTACGGCGGGCCAAAGCCTTTTTGAGGTTCTTCCCCGAACTTGTCCGGGGACGTCGTCCGGAGTTGTCTTCGGGACGGGTTGTTTATCCGTTTCTGTTCGGGCGGTTGCTGTGGCATGTTCTCTTCCGCCGGTTCCCCGCCTATGGTGGGTCTGATGGTTGTTTTCCCCGAGGGGGTTTGGAGCAGCTTACGCCCCGCTTGATTGCTTTTTGAGGAAGTTTCCTCTTGCCCCCTTTGTTCCTCCGTTTCCTTTAGGTGTATCAACCATGTATACATCGTGAGATGGTTGTCCAAAGGCCTATAGGGCGCTGTTCCTCGCCCCATACGCTGCCGCCCATACCGGCCGATGTCTCCGAGTCGGGTTAAGCATGTCGGTTAAATCATTGACAATGGCTACAAAGTGGGTGGTGGGTGGCATTGAATTTCTTCGTCGTCTGCATCCCAACCTTCCCACTCATAGTTCGCCGAGGTTCTCCTCATAAAGAGAGAGAATTTAGTGAATCTAGAATGCCAAATGAGAGTGTTGAGATGTCCTCGGCGGTGAACTCCATTATCGAGCCCAACAGATTCGACAAGGGCGCTGAAGGTCTTGAGTCCCGGAAGGAGTCCGCACTGAGTCACGAGCTTCAGAAGGACAGTATGGTCTGCCCGATCGCCAGAGATTGTAGCCCCCGAGGCGGTGTCCAGCTACCCGCCCGATATAGCGCAATGGGTTCCAAGCTAATGGTCGGAGCGGACATCGTGCGGCTCCAGACACTGCTCAATGATTGTAGCTAGATCATGCCCATCGTAATAAAGGCGCGCGCTTCAGGCTCAACCGTCAAGATCAAGTCTCGCGGACGCCGGCCGTAGTTCAAACTTCCAAACCTCTGATGGCTAGGTGTAGCTTAATCTGCCCAGACTGTTAATTACAGCAGTAAAGCCACGTTATATGTAAGATCCGTCTGGGGAGAAAAGTCTCACCCCTGACCGCATCGCTGTTGGTGATCAAGGAGCTTATCGGGCTCAAAGGTGACGTACATGTGAGGAACTCTCAAGGAAAGCACAAATGTCGGTAAACCAGCGGATCTCTCGTAGGGGGTCCTAACTATAAGGCCTAGGTGGATGGTAACAAGAGACAAGGGACACGACAGCTTACTCAAAGTTCGGGTCTCTCTCGATGGAGGTAAAACCTTACCCCGCTTGATTAATATTGATAATATGGTAGTACAAAGAGTAGATCTACCACGAGATCGAGAGGCTAAACCCAGAAGCTAGCCTATGGTATGATTGTTGTTCGGCCCCACGGACTAAAACCCTCCGCGTTTAATAGACACCAAGAGGGTTAGGTAACATGAGTCGGTTACAATGGAAGGACTACATATCAGACATCGCCAAGTTTGCCTTCCACGCCAAGGAAAAGTCCTATCGACACGGACGAAGTTCTAATCTTGTATCTTCATAGTCCAGAGTCCAGCTAAAGGTCATAGTCCGCTATCCGGACACCCTCAATCTCAGTGACTGCGCCAACGATCTTTTCCAAGACCGTGTTTTACTCCCACAGACATCGCCATCACCTCCAATTGAAATGGTTGATAAACAAGAAAAGTAATTGAATGTACAAACATTGTAAGATAGAAAATGGATAGTAGGAAGAAAATAGGGCATGAAATAATTCACATTTATGTTGTCTAACAAACAGAATAGTGACATAATTTCACATATGATGGCTAATTAAACAGATAGCATGACACAATTTCACATGTATGATGGCTAACTAAACAGATAGAATGACATACTTCAAAATATGATACTATAAACAAGATGACATGATATAACTATAATGATGTGTCTATTAAAGTGGTTGGTATGCCATAAATCACAAACATGTTTGATGGAAACATGATGGCATGATATAATTTTGATAGAATGACACAATTCAAAATATGATGACTATGTGAACAGGATGAGATGATATAACTATATTATGTCTTTAGAAATGGGTTATGCCATAATTAGGATACGTTGTCTATGTAAACATCATGGCATGATATAATTCAAATATAATGATTTATATACTAAGGAAGTGAGCAGAGGGCAATCGCATATATGATGTGTCAACTAAGGAGATGTCATTCAATATCGCGGTATAGATGTAAAACTAAGCATTGCACACAATATGCATGATATGAGTAATATAACCTCACAAGTTTGAGCATACACCTCACGGGATAATAGGACTGGTCATTTGTCAATCCTCCTCTCAAGAGCTATTCAGAATCAGCAAGATATTTGCTTCACCAGTAGCATTGTTCCGCTCAAGACCTTGTTTTCACCAGATTTCCATCACCAATTCAAATGGTTGATGCATGTGAAGAATAGTTGAATATACAAACATTGTCAAAAAAGCAATGAGAAATAAAAAAGGACGCATATGATATAATTCACATATATGACGCTTACAAACAGATGGCATTGCATAATTCATATATAATGCAAACAAGATAGCATTGCATAATTCACATATATAATGTCTTGCAACAAGATGGCATTGTATAATTCACATATATGGTAACTAGACACCAAACAGGTGGCATTCACACAAAGCATGTCTAAACTAAGAAAATGACATAGCAATGCAAGATACCATACGCACGATAATGAGCATCATAACCCCGCCAAGTTAGAGCATGCACCTCGGGGATAGGGACTCGTCATCCGCTCTCTAATCCTCTCTTTGAGGAGCTATATAACCAACAATGGCATGCGCTCGTCGACAGTACATTCCGCCTCAAGACCTTGTTTCACCTCCAGATTTTTCCAAGGATCGTGCCGCAATGGTCGATGCATGAAGAGTAATTGAATGTACTAAAATTGTTGACAAATTTAACACGTAATAAAAAAATGATGTCATGATATAATTCACATATAAGATGACTGACTAACCAGGGTGGTATTGCAAAATTCACATATATGATGCTCTCTAAACAAGATGGCATTGCATGATTCACATATACTATAAAGAAACTAAATGTATGGCATTACAAAGCATGTCTAAACTAGGTATGGCACACTGATGTATATGTAGCACCAAGTGCAACACCATATGCATGATATTACCAACATCAAGATGCCAAGTTAGAGCTAAGACCTCATGGGGTAAATAGGAGTGGTCTTCCCGCTCAATCCCCCTCGCACAGCTTATCTTCCTCTCTGATTACGATCCCAAATGGGTGGAGGGGGGCTGCCTTTATGCCTCACCATGGAGCGACGTATGCATGAAATTTTATTGCCACGCAAGGCTCAGATTTTTGCTTCCACATGTTCAGCCTCCATTGTGTACAATAACCGATATGCATAGGAATAAAACATAGTGAGATTATGTAAGGAGTGCATGCACAAACTGAAAGTGATGGTAGCAAACTGCAGATAGACCCAAAACAAATGATAAAGGTGGTATATAATAGCTTTAGTTAAAAAATATGACATTGGCTCCTTTAATGTTTGTTTGCACTCAACATGAAACTCATAGTAGACATTCGAGATTAACCGAGATAGACAGATAGTATGTATTGCTGCCCCAATATGTATCCCCACAACCATTTAAAAACCAAGTTTCAAAAGATAAGTTAGGACCTCTAGTCTGAGTCTAATAGGTGAGCACGACGATAAAGTAGCATTGTCATCATATTGCCGGATGTATAACGTAAGTAGACACGGAAGAGTACACTCTCTCAAGGACCAGTGTAGTCCTCAAGGTCATCTCGCCTGGGCTGATGATGGTAATGTAGTTGTCGCATGGCTGCTCGGCTTGGAAGAAGATCCTATATGTAAAGCATACCGAGAGCCGGATCCCTGCTGCGGGTGACCCTTCCGCTGCTGGAGCAGCTGTTGGGTGGAACATACACCTGCAGGAGCAGGACAAACCACACAAGGTTTCTTTTTGACACATAATCGTAAAGAAGTAATTGTGTAAGGCTTGTTTGAATTTGGTGATTCTAACAATGCAGGATAGGAAAATAGACAGAATAGGATGTTGGGGAACGTAGTAGAATTCAAAATTTCCTACGTGTCACCAAGATCTATCTAAGGAGAAACCAGCAACGAGGGGAAGGAGAGTGCATCTACATACCTTTGTAGATCGCTAAGCGGAAGCGTTCAAGAGAACGGGGTTGAAGGAGTCGTACTCGTCGTGATCCAAATCACCGGAGATCCTAGTGCCAAACGGACGCACCTCCGCTGTTCAACACACGTGACAGCCCGGTGACGCCTCCCATGCCTTGATCCAGCAAGGAGAGAGGAGAGGTTGAGGAAGACTCCATCCAGCAGCAGCACAACGGGCGCAGTGGTGGTGGAGGAGCGTGGCATCCTCAAGCAGGTCGCCAAGCACCTGCGAGATATGAGGAGAGAGGTAGGGGCTGCGCCAAGAGAGAAGAACTGTGTGTTGGGCTGCTCCTGCCTCCACTATATATAGGGGAGAGGGGCTGGCGCCCCACCTAGGTTTCCACCCCTAGGGCGGGAGGCCAGCCCAGATCCCATCTAGGGGGCGGCCAGGGAGAGGGAAACTTGGCCCCTGGGCACAGGTGGGCGCCTCCCCAAACCCTGGGCGCCTTGGGCCTCAGGGGGCGTGACCAGCCCACTTGGGGCTGGTCCTCCCACACTTGGCCCATGCTGCCCTTCGGGATGGAGGGCCCCACCTGGTGGACCCAGGACCTCCCATGGTCCCGGTGATTGCCATCGATAAAACCCAAACTTTTCCGGTGACCAAAACAGACTTCCCATATATAAATCTTTACCTCCCGACCATTCCGAACCCTCGTGACGTCCGGGATCTCATCCGGACTCAAAACAACATTCGGTAACCACATACAAACTTCCTTTATAACCCTAGCGCCATTGAACCTTAAGTGTAGACCCTACGGGTTCGGAACATGCGATACGGACCGAGACGCTTCTCCGTCAATAACCAACAGAACGGATCTGGATACCCGTTATTGGCTCCTACATGTTCCACGATGATCTCATCGGATGAACCACGATGTCAAGGACTCAATCGATCCCGTGATACAATTCCCTTTGTCTAGCGGTATTGTACTTACCGAGATTCGATCGTCGGTATCCCGATACCTTGTTCAATCTGCTACAGCAAGTCTCTTTACTCGCCCAGAACACATCATCCCGTGATCAACCCTTGGTCACATTGTGCACATTATGATGATGTCCCACCGAGGGCCAGAGATACCTCTCCGCTATTACACGGAGTGACAAATCCTACCTCGATTCGTGTACAACCCAATGCATACTTTCGAGATACCAGAGGCACCTTTATAGCCACCCGCCATTGCAGGACATTTGGTACACCCAAAGCATTCCCACGGTATCCGGGAGTTGCACAATCTCATGGTCTAAGGAAATGATACTTGACATTAGAAAAGCTTTAGCATACTTAACTACGATCTTTGTGCTAGGCTTAGGATTGGTCTTGTCCATCACATCATTCTCCTAATGATGTGATCCCGTTATCAACGACATCCAATGTCCATGGTCAGAAACCGTAACCATCTATTGATCAACGAGCTAGTCAACTAGAGGCTTACTAGGGACATGGTGTTGTCTATGTACCCACACATGTATCCTAGTTTCCTATCAATACAATTATAGCATGGATAATAAATGATTATCATGAACAAGGAAATAATAATAATTAATTTATTATTGCCTCTAGGGCATATTTCCAACAGCCTCCCACTTGCACTAGAGTCAATAATCTAGTTCACATCGCCATGTGATTAATCACCATAGGTCACATCGCCATGTGACCAACATCCAAAGAGTTTACTAGTGTCAATAAACTAGTTCACATCATCATGTGATTAAGACTCAATGAGTTCTGGGGTTTGATCATGTTTTTTTCAGAGAGAGGTTTTAGTCAACGGTCCGCAACATTCAGATCCCCATGTATTTCTCAAGTAATCTTTATGTCATATCATAGATGTCTACCACGCTCCACTTGGAGCTATTCCAAATGGTTGCTCCACTATACATATCCGTCTCTACTCAGAGTCATCCGGATAGGTGTTAAAGCTTGCATCGACGCACCTCTTACGTCGAACTCTTTATCACCTCCATAATCGTAGAAACATATCCTTATTCCTCTAAGGATAATTTTGACCGCTATCCAATGATCCACTCCTTGATCACCTTTGTACCCTCTTGCCGACTATGTAGCAAGGCACACATCAAAAGGTATACAAGCATAGCATACTATAGAGCCTATGTCTAAGGCATAGGGGACGACCTTCGTCCTTCTTTCTTTTCTGCCGTGGTCGAGCTTTAACTCTTAACTTCATACCTTACAACTCGTGCAAGAACTCCTTCTTCGATCGATCCATCTTGAACACCTTCAAGATCATGTCAAGGTATGTGCTCATTTGAAAGTACCATTTAGCATTTTGATCTATCCTCATAGATCTTGATGCTCAATGTTCAAGCAGCTTAATCCAGGTTTTCTATTGAAAACACTTTTCAAATAACCCTATATGCTTTCTTTCAGAATTCTACATCATTTCTGATCAACAATATGTCAACAACATATACTCATCGAAATTCTATAGTTCTCCACTCACTTCTTTGGAAATACAAGTTTCTCATAAACTTTGTATAAACCCAAAATCTTTGATCATCTCATCAAAGACATATTCAACTCCGAGATGCTTACTCCAGTCCTTAGAAGGATCATTGAGCCAAGATACCTTTTTAGCATCCTTAGGATCGACAAAACTTTCGATTGTATCACATACAACCTTTCCTCAAGAAACTGGTAAGGAAACCTGTTTTGACATCCATCTGCCAGATTTCATAAATGCAGCTAATGCTAAACATGATTCCGACGGACTTAAGCATCGCTACGGATGAGAAAATCTCATCGTAGTCAACTCCTTGAACTTGTGAAAACTCTTCGCCACAAGTCGAGCTTCATAGACGGTGACATTACCGTTCACGTCCGCCTTCTTCTTAAAGATCCATTTATCTCAATGGCTTGCTTCCATCGGCAAGTCCACCAAAGTCCATGCTTTGTTCTCGATACATGGATCCTATCTCGGATTTCATGGCTTCTAACCATTTGTCGGAATATGGGCCCACCATCGCTTCTCCATAGCTCGAGGTTCATTGTTGTCTAGCAACATGACCTTCAAGACAGATTATCGCATTCACTCAAGTAGTACGCATCCTTGTCACCCCACGAGGTACGGTAGTGACTTGATCCGAAACTTCATGATTATCATAAGCTTCTACTTCAATTGGTGTAGGCGCCACAGAACAACTTCCCGTGGCGCTGCACACTAGTTGAAGTGATGGTTCAATAACCTCATCAAGTCTCCACCATCCTCCCACTCAATTCTTTTGAGAGAAACTTTTCCTCGAGAAAGGACCCGCTTTCAGAAACAATCACTTTTGCTTCCGGATCTTGAGATGGGAGGTATACCCAACTGTTTTGGGTGTCCTATGAAGATGCATTTATCCGCTTTGGTTCGAGCTTATCAACTCTGAAACTTTTTCACATAAGCCGCCAGAGCCCCAAACTTTTTAAGAAACGACAACTTAGGTTTCTCCAAACCATAGTTCAAAATGTGTCGCTCTCAACGGAATTCGTGGTGCCCTATTAAAGTGAATGCGGTTGTCTCTAATGCCTAACCCATGAACGATAGTGGTAATTCGATAAGAGACATCAGTACGCACCATATTCAATAGGGTGCAACTATGATGTTCTGACACACCATCACACTATGGTGTTCAAAGCGGTATTAATTGTGAAACAATTTCACAATGTCTTAATTGTGCACAAAGCTCAGAACTCAGATACTCATCTCTATGATCATATCATAGACATTTTATCCTCTTGTCACGATGATCTTTAACTTCACTCTGAAATTACTTGAACCATTCAATAATTCAGACTTGTGTTTCATCAAGTAAATATACTCAACATCTACTTAATCATCCGTGAAGTAAGAACATAACGATATTCACCGCATGCCTCAAGACTCATTGGACTGCACACATCAAATGTTACTTCCAACAAGTTGCTATCTTGTTCCATCTTACTGAAAACGAGGCTTTTCATTCATCTTGCCCATGTGGTATAATTTGCATATCTCAAGTGATTCAAAATCAAGTGAGTCCAAACAGTCCATTTGCATGGAGTTTCTTCATGCATATACACCAATAGACATGGTTCGCATGTCTCAAACTTTTCAAAAGCGAGTGAGTCCAAAGATCCATCAACATGGAGCTTCCTCATGCGCTCTATACCAATATGACTTCAAATGGCAAGTACACGTAGTGTGGTACTATCATTACTATCTTATATCTTTTGGCATGAAAATGTATCACTACGATCGAGATTCAATAAACCATTCCTTTAGGTGCAAGACCATTGAAGGTATTATTCAAATAAATAGAGTAACCATTATTCTCCTTAAATGAATAACCATATTATGCACAAACATGATCCAATGTCATGTCTATGCTCAACCAAATAACAATTATTTAGGTTTAACACCAATCTCGATGGTAGAGGGAGTATGCGATGCTTGATCACATCAAGCTTGGAAACACTTCCAACACATATCGTCATCTAACCTTTAGCTAGTCTCCGCTTTCTTCCGTAGCTTTTATTTCGAGTTACTAACACTTAGCAACCGAACTCGTATCTAATAATACTCGGTGCTACCGAGTACTAGTAAAGTACACATTAACATAATGTATATCCAATATACTTCTATCGACCTTGCCAGCCTTCTCATCTACCAAGTATCTAGGGTAACTGCCCAAAGGGTTGTTCCCCTTATTACGTAAGCACTTAGTCTCGGTTTGGGTTCAATCTTGGTTTCTTCACTAGAGCAGCAGCTGATTTGCCGTTTCATGAAGTATCCTTCTGCTTCTTGCCCTCTTTCAAACTAGTGGTTTTACCAACCATCAACAATTGATGCTCCTTCTTGATTTCTACTTCATGTGTCAAACATCGCCAATATGTCAAGGATCATCATATCTATCCCTGATATGTTATAGTTCATCACGAAGCTCTAGCAGCTTGGTGGCAATGACTTTGGAGAAACATCACTATCTCATCCGGAAGATCAACTCCCACTCGATTCAAGTGATTGTTGCACTTCATTAATCACAAGCACAAGCTCAACGATTGAGCCTTTCTCCCTTAGTTTGTGGCTTAGAAAATCGTCCGAGGTCTTATACCTCTTGACGTGGGCACGAGCCTGAAATCCCAATTTCAGCCCTCAAAACATCTCATATGTTCCGCTATCGCTTCAAATCGCCTTCGTGCCTCAACTCTAAACCGCTTGACTCAAACTATCACGTAGTTATCAAAACGTGTATGTCGATGTTCGCAACATCCATGTATCGACGCTCGAGGTTCATCACACTTAGCGGTGCATTAAGGACATAAGCTTTCTACTGATCGCATAATCGCTATCATCAACTTTCAACTATATTTTCTCTAGGAACATATCTAAAAAAGGGAACTAAAGCGAGCTATGACATAATTTGCAAAGATCTTTTGACTATGTTCGGGATAATTAAGTTCATCTTATGAACTCCCACTCAGATAGACATCCCTCTAGTCATCTAAGTGATTACATGATCCGAGTCAACTAGGCCGTGTCCGATCATCACGATAGACGGACTAGTCATCATCGGTGAACATCTTCATGTTGATCGTATCCTCCATACGACTCATGCTCGACCTTTCGGTCTCTTGTGTTCCGAGGCCATGTCTGTACATGCTAGGCTCGCAAGTTAACCTAATGTTGCCGTGTAAATCTGGCTTACACCCGTTGTATGTGAACGTAAGAATCTATCACACCCGATCATCACGTGGTGCTTCGAAACGACGAACTTTCGCAACGGTGCACAGTTAAGGGGAACACTTTCTTGAAATTTTAATGAGGGATCATCTTATTTACTATCGTCGTTCTAAGCAAATAAGATGTATAATCATGATAAACATCACATGTAATCAAATAGTGACATGATATGGCCAATATCATATTGCTCCTTTTGATCTCCATCTTCGGGCTCCATGATCATCGCCATTATCCGCATGACACGATGATCTCCATCATCATGATTCCATCATCGCGGTTCCATGAAGTTGTCTCGCCAACTTATTACTTACTACTACTATGGCTACCGTTAGCAATAAAGTAAAGTAATTACATGGCGTTGTTCAATGACACGCAGGTCATACAATAAATAAAGACAACCTTGCTATTCTCGCCGTTGTCATACTCATCGACATGCAAGTCGTGATTCCTATTACAAGAACATGATCAATCTCATACATCACATATCATTCATCACATTCTTCTTGGCCATATCACATCACATAGCATACCCCTAAAAAACAAGTTAGACGCCCCTAATTGTTGTTTGCATGTTTTACGTGGCTGCTATGGGTTTCTAGCAAGAACGCTTTCTTACCTACGCAAAAACCACAACGTGATATGCCAATTGCTATTTACCCTTCATAAGGACCTTTTCATTGAATCTGCTCCGACTAAAGTGGGAGAGACTGCACCCGCTAGCCAACCTTATGCACCAAGTGCATGTCACCGGTGGAACCTGTCTCACGTAAGTGTACGTAAGGTCGGTCCGGCCGCTTCATCCCACAATACCCCGAAACAAGATTGGACTAGTAACGGTAAGCATATTGAACAAAATCAACGCCCACAACTACTTTGTGTTCTACTCATGCAAAGAATCTACGCATAGACCTAGCTCATGATGCCATCTGTAAACGAACGAAGTAAATTCAAAATTTTCCTACGTGGTCACCAAGATCTATCTATGAAGAAACCAGCAACGAGGGAAGGAGAGTGCATCTACATACCCTTGTAGATCGCTAAGCGGAAGCGCTCAAGAGAACGGGGTTGAAGGAGTCGACTGTCAGGATCCAAATCAACGGAGATCCTAGTGTTTAACGGACGGCACCTCCGCTGCTCAACACACGCACAGAGCCCGTGACGCCTCCCATGCCTTGATCCAGCAAGGAGAGAGGGAGAGGTTGAGGAAGACTCCATCCAGCAGCAGCACAACGGCATGGTGGTGGTGGAGGAGTGGCATCCTGGCAGGGGCTTCGCCAAGCACCGTAGAGATATGAGGAGAAAGAGAGGAAGGCGCCAATGTGAGAGAGAGAAACTCATGTGTTGGGTTGCTCCTATGCTCCACTATATATAGGAGAGAGGCTGCGCCTCAACTAGGTTTCCAGCCCCTAGGGGCGGCGGCCAGCCCTAGATCCCATCTAGGGGGCGGCCAAGGGGGAGAGGGGAAATTGCCCCCAGCAAGGTGGGCGCCTCCCCAAACCCTAGGCTCCTTGGCTCCTGGGGGGCGCACCAGCCCACCTGGGGCTGGTCCCTCCCACACTTGGCCCATGCTGCCCTCCGGGATGGTGGCCCCACTTCAGGACCCCGACCCTCCCCACCCCAGCACGTTAATGGATATAACCCAAACTTTTCGTGACCAAACAGACTTCCCATATATAAATCTTTACCTCCGGACCATTCCGAACTCCTCGTGACATCCGGGATCTCATCCGGACTCCAACAACATTCGCAACCACATACAAACTTCCTTTATAACCCTAGCCATCGAACCTTATGTAGACTCCTACGGTTCGGAAACATGCGACATACGACCAGACGTTTCTCCGCCAATAACCAACAGCGGGATCCGATACCCATGTTGGCTCCTACATGTTCCACGATGATCTCATCGGATGAACCACGATGTCAAGGACTCAATCGATCCCGTATACAATTCCCTTTGTCTAGCGGTATATTGTATCTGCCCGAGATTCGATCTTGGTATCCCGGATACCTTGTTCAATCTCATTATCGGCAAGTCTCTTTACTCGCTCCGTAACACATCATCCCGTGATCAACCCCTTGGTCACATTGTGCACATTATGATGATGTCCTACCGAGTGGGCCCAGAGATACCTCTCCGCTTACATCGGAGGACAAATCCCAGCCTCGATTCGTACAACCCAATGTGACATTTCTTGAGATACCAAGTAGTGCACCTTTATAGCCAACCCAGTTACGCTGCCAGGACGCTTTGGTACATCCAAAGCATTCCTACTTGATCCGGAGTTGCACAATCTCATGGTCTAAGGAAATGATACTTGACATTAGAAAAGCTTTAGCATACCTAAACCACGATCTTTGTGCTAGGCTTAGGATTGTCTTGTCCATCACATCATTCTCCTAATGATGTGATCCCTTATCAATCTACATCCAATGTCCATGGTCAGGAAACCGTAACCATCTATTGATCAACGAGCTAGTCAACTAGAGGCTTACTAGGGACATGGTGTTGTCTATGTACCCACACATGTATCCTGAGTTTCCTATCAATACAAAATTATAGCATGGATAATAAACGATTATCATGAACAAGCAAATATAATAATAACTAATTTATTATTGCCTCTAGGGCATATTTCCAAACATAGGATAGGAATGCACGCGGCAAAATAGAGAGAATTTAAAACACAGGATTTCTCGCCAACTGGGTGTTTGGTCTACAAGAATTGGAAGATCACAAGATGCAAGAAGAAGTATGCATGAGGTTAAGTCAAACCACAAGAAGTGTACAACCTTTGCATGGGTTATGTCGATCTCAAATAAGATTGGGTCACCGGTGAGGATGTTAAGTGCTGACTTGGTTGCTCTGGAGGAGGGGGAAGAAGATCTTAGCGCCTTCGGGAGATGGAGCTCCAGGTCGCACTCCGCACGTGGATGGAGGGTTTCGTTGTTGAGCATCTTTGAGTTGTCAGACGACGCGAGGCTACAAGGATGAAGAGAGAGAATGCCACGTGAGGGAATTCTAATAGCATCTCCAATAGATGACGTGAAAATACATAACCAATAAAGTGCTAGATGTATACATCAGCCATTTCATCTCCGAACTTAACCGATCAAACCGAATTTAACTCGGTAAATTGAACTTAAATCATTAAACTCGAATTTTTGCCGCTTGAACTGAATTTTACTTCAAGGAACCGAATGCACTAGAGGTGAGGCTAACAGTCACCGATTGGACTCTTTTTCATCTCGGGTCGCTTGATTTTGCAAATGTTGGATAAGAAATCAACGGCTCCGGTAGCTCATCTTCAACCTAATTCTTGAGCCGCCAAAATTTCACCACCGCCAAATCGCTGCCTCCCTCTTCGTCATAGTCTGGCGGTGTTACTCATCCCGCCCGCCAAAAAACTCCCACCACCTGTCCGGCCACGCCTCGGCCATCCTTGTAGGCCCCCGCGTCGAAGCTTTTCTCCGGCCGATCCCCACGCCACTCACCCCACCATGGCTTGCCACCACCGCCTTGCACTACAAAAAAATACACTTCCGTGATGATACGGTTTGTCACAAGAGGTCGCGTTTTGTCATGCATGTACATCCATGCCAAATTTATGATAATCAAGATAGTCATACCAGGTCGTCAGAAGTGTTCCATAACATTACCAAAATTATAATCACGGAAGTGTCCACTTCCATGACGTAAATCATGCATCACGTAAGTGCTTATCAAGGGTGACCGACATGGCATCCAATCGAACGGAACGCCGTTAAGCTATCGGGTCGGTTTTGATCCGATAACTCTAATGTACCCGACCAATGGGAAATTTCCACGTAAAATTCTTATTGGTCGACAAAACACGGTCACCGCCAAGGTCGATAGGGCTTTATGATATGTCGACACGCGCTGGCCCACCATCGCCCATTTAGTTACAAAGCCGCCCGCTTGATTTGGTAAAAGTTAACGGCTGGCCCATGAAAAGTCTCATATCAGCCTTCGCAGCCCATTTTACCACTAAGGGTACTAAAGGAAATCGCCCAACAACGCCATGTGGGCCGTTAATATAACACCAGCCCATTTCACTTTCGCCCATGTATGGCCCACGAAGTCTTTCGCCCATATGAGGCCTTTCAGTATCTTTCGCCCTTTACAGCCCAATGGCGAATCTAGCCCATAATGAACAGTAATTTTCTTTGTACCCGTTAACGCCCGTGATTTATGGGTCGCTTCAGCACCAGTTAGTTAGCTGCCTATTGACGGCCTATACGCTCTTGGGCCCTTTTTCGCCCTCGACATTTCCGCCCACATCGGCTTGTTCTCATCGGGCCAAATTCGCCCATGGCAAGAGTCGTCCGCTATTAGCATGTTCCCTCAAATGGGCCAAATTCGCCCATGGCAAGAGTCGGCCCAGCATCGCATAATGTTACTCTAATGGGCCAATTCGCCCATGGCAAGAGTCCAGTTCGCTTTTGGCAGCACGTCCCCATATTCTCGCCCATTAATGACCCATATGCCCGTGATAGAATTAAGCTTTTGCAGTCCCACGTACCGTTAACGCTACCGCGGTCACCAATACCAATTCCGCCTCGACACGCCCATGTAGACCCATTTATCCAACGGCCCGAGGCCAATCATTACATGCCCATTTATCAACGCCCGAGGCCCATTCACCATGTGCCCATTTATCGACGGTTCGTAGGGAGACCCATGGATCCTACGGCCAGAGATATGGCCCATGGGTAGTTGCGCTACTAGCAAACCAGGAAAAAGAAGACTAGGAAATAAATACAGGCCAAAACTAATGCTAGCATTAGGCGATTGCATTGCATTACATTTACCGGCATCAAAGATCGCCACCAAAGGCAAATATAGGGAACACTTTACACTATACAAAAATGGCTTGTTTTTCTTTCTTCACCGTGGCTGCATCGCTAAGAATAAAGTTTGTATCGCACAAAAACAAATTACAACTATATAACAAAAAGGAAGGTTGGCATAAAACTAATAGTCCATCGATAAATGCACCACCGTAAGTTCAAGCTCGGTCATTTCGACTCGATCACATATGCTTTTCATGTTGTATTGTCCGATGGAGTACCATAACCCTCGCCTCATTTCCCTAGGCTCTCGAACAACATAGCAAATGTCCTGGATAGTCCGTTTCAAACCATGCATATCTTGACGACATTGAGCAATGTTTCTCCTTGTTTCACAAAGGTCCTCCGTTAGGGAATGGACTTCAGGTCCGGAGCTGCAGATACAACATTGCTTTGAGCTTCAGCATATCTTGATCATGAGGAAGTTTGGACGATATTGCCTTAACAACCAACCTAGTATCACGCAGGAACGTGCTTTTGGCAATCGTAGTGGACAGTACATCGATCTGATCGGCCTCGCCACCTTCGTAAGGTGGCGGTTCCACCATTTTTTTTTTTCCATAGCTCAAAAGTTGAGGTTTTACATTAGTAGTACCGTAATGTAAGATATTAAGGAGGCAACAAAACCAAACAAAATAGCTTTGGTCTATATACGTAACTATATTCTCGTGAACCCATGTAAAATATTAGTTGTATTTTATTGCAAAGTACATAATAAAACCAGGTTCCAAACATATGACCATGTACCATCGCTAATGTATTGTCTATTTCTTCACATTGTATTGAGGGCTAAGGATAAAGAGACGAAGTTTATAATACGGTAAGCATAGTATGACATCATTCATATCACAAAACAACCGAGAATGCATAAACAGCAATTGTAACGCTGTGTGGGCAAGTCCAAAGACGGAACTAGATTACGGGTCAAGATCAAAGGAACATCATCCGCTTTTAAACCTTGTAAGGTGCAATGATACGCTTAAGACAATTGTGTATACAATTGAAAAGAGTAATAGACATTGGCTGCAAACCATGCTTCAAGGCACAAGTCGAGTAAGTAGTAGTTAAAAGGCATGAGGATTAAGGACTTACTAGCCGGGCTTTGACCGGTGTAGTCATGCCCTTCTTCTTGCCGTGTGATACTCCTGAAGATTTCCCATACATTTGGTTCAAGTACTTTTTGGTCCTTATGGCTTTCCTCCGCATTTCTAACAAGTCAATATAGATCTCGATAATATGGTACAGCTAAAATAGTGAAACAATGTTTAATTACAAGAGCCTCAGCAGCAGCAATATAGCTACGAGATCCTCGTTGTCTGCTTGAATTTCACTTCGTGACGGTTGGCCTTGTTCTTTGAACAGTTCACCCACAAGAAGATAGATTTGTGTGGTACACATGCTAATAGGGACTTCAACATGTGATCTGATCACATATATATAATGTACCGAGCATCAATTAGACCAAGTGTTTAATAAGGCCCTCCGCCTTTCATCCGATATATATGTTCCATCGAGATGTTTGGGAAAGTTCAACGTTAGCCTTGCCTTCAAAGTGAGTTTTCCTCAAGTTATACCGACATCTGCCGCAGAGCAGCATTTGAAAACATGGGTGCAAGCTTGTCTGCTGCATCATCTTGGCTATCCAACTTGAACCTCATCTGCTGAAAATTATGGGAGTCTCATTATCAACAACCTAGAAAGTATGGGGATGAGCAAGACGATATTACTAGTTTCCATACATAACCATACTTACGTATAAATGGTCGAGGAAGGTGTTGAACTGGTTTCGCTTCTTTTGTCATTCTCTGCATCAATCCATGTTGGGAGGATACGTACATGACACCTAACGGCAATCGCTGCCTCTCGATACTAACTTCATGACTCAGAGAATCACGGGCCTTTCTAAACTCGCCTCAAAATGGATCTCCATTCTTCCTTCTAGACTTAGTTAACCTATCGAGCATTATCCCCGATGTTAGTTTCTTTGCGCCTAGGTGCTAGTCCAACAACGACCGCAATAATTTTTCGCCTGATAGCTTCAGCGACGATCGCCGCTGTATTTGTCTCATGTGTTGAGTACTTTGCTCCACCTAATTGAGTGCATCTTCCGCTGTTTTGAGCTTCCGCTTGCTTTTTCAAGCTACGGCAGGGCGAACAGCCTTTTTTTGAGGTATTCTTCGCCAAAGAACTTGTCCGCGACGTCAGTCCTGGATCGTTGTCTTCGGCCGGACGGGTTGTTTATCCAAGTTGTCACCTGCTCGGGCGGTTGCTGGCTGGCATGTTCTTCTTCCGCCGGTTCGCCTCGCCTATGGCTGGGTCTCAGATGGTTGTTTTCTCCGCCGAGGTGGGTTGGAGCAGCTTACGCCACTGCTTGATTGCTTTTTGAGGAACGGTCCTCTTGCGCCCCTTTGTTCCTCCGTTTCCTTTAGGTGTATCAACCATGTATACATCGTGAGATGGTTGTCCAAAGGCCTATAGGGCGCTGTTCCTCGCCCCATACGCTGCCGCCCATACCGGCCGATGTCTCCGAGTCGGGTTAAGCATGTCGGTTAAATCATTGACAATGGCTACAAAGTGGGTGGTGGGTGGCATTGAATTTCTTCGTCGTCTGCATCCCAACCTTCCCACTACATAGGAAGTGTTAGTGTACATCAAACTGTGAGACTACATATAAAGAAGCATGCAATCAGAATTTGACTCAAAGAACTACCTTCTTGTTGTTGAAGCTCACAAGGTTCATCTGATATTGCCAACTCGCTTGTGTCAAGAGTGTTTGGGAAGTAGTGTCGCTACATATAAAGAAGCATGCAATCAGAATTTGACTCAAAGAACTACCTTCTTGTTGTTGAAGCTCAAGGTTCATCTGATATTGCCAACTCGCCTTGTGTCAAGAGTGCTTGGGAAGTAGTGTCGTGGCAAGGAGCTTGGGAACGTTGCTAGCTTCAGTTGACGACGAGTATGTCGTGCAGCCGGTAGTACTGGGTAGGTGTTGCAAGAACTAGGGCTGTCTTTGCTTGTTTGGTGGCAGCTATTTGTTTCGCTGGCTTTTTTGCAGCTCATGTAGCATGGGATGCCGTGTTTGTAGAATTTTCCGCTGACTTTCACCTTCTATTGCACCATCAGATTAAAGAGAATCGCGCAGGATTCATCCGCTTCTCATTCCCTCGCCATTCTGTGTTTCTTCCTCTTTCTCTCGCCATGTTAAGTCGTTTCGACAAGAAAATGAATAACAATTTAGTTCTTCGTAACAAATTGATGCGTGATGCATTTAACTGAACTTTGATGTTAGACAACCACATGATAGGAGGATGTAATATGTATGAAAAACAGACGGAAGAGATAACCGTAACTATGATGTGTAAACTAAGAAGAAGACATTTCACCAAATTAGAAGCAATGCAATGGAAGGTAGACACCATATGAAAGATGCTACAAATATCGCTCGCCAAGTTAATAAAGGTCTCAGATAAATGGCGCTTAAACAAATGTGAAGCAAGACAAGAAATAAATCATATGCAAGATGCAAACAACATCACACTACCATGTTAGAGGTCTCTCGTCATTAGTGCCATTGCATATTCACAGCTTATGATGTAAACTAAGGAGAAGGTATTTCAACAAATTAGAAGCAATGAAAGCTAGACACCATATGAAAGATGCAACGAATATCACTTACCAAGTTAAAACTGTCTCACATAAGTGCCATTTCAACAAATTAGTAGTACAAGCTAGAAAAGAATGTGAGATGTAACCTATATCACACTCCAAGTCAAACGTGTCTTATGATAAGTGATTGTTGCAAGGTTACACAACAGTAGTAATTTGATGTAAGAACATGGTGTGATAGATGATATTGTATGTTCTAGAAACAAGAACACGTGGTCTTATTCAAGTATAATGTGTAAAGTAAGCAGATGGAATTCAACAAAATTAGAAGCAATACAAGCTAGACATCACACATAACATGCAACCACATATAACAAAGGCAAGTTAGAGGGAGCACCAAGTGATGTGCACTAGGGAGACGTGCTCATCATAAACACAACTTTGTTGAGTGTCTATGCATGTGTTGTCTTGGAAATCATCTTGGGGTGTGGAGGAGTAGAAATTGTAGAGGCCTCCGCTTGAAGGAGCACCTTTATCCGCTGCCTTGCTAACTTCCTTCCGCTTTATTGATTTTGAATTGTCAAGTAAAACCGACAAGAAAAAGAAATAAAATTCTCTTCGTAACTCATTCATGCATGATAACGACAATCACTACTTTGATGTAAGGCAAACACATGATACCAGGATGGAATATGTACGAAAAAAGGACGGCATGGCATGTTCACAACTGTTTGTGTAAACTAAGGTAAACCATTCCAGCAAATAAGAAGCAATGCAAGCTAGACACCACATGAAAGATGCAACCAATATGACTCGCCAAGTTAAAAGCGCCCCATCATAAATGGAATTTCAACAAATTAGAAGCAGCGATGCTATAAATCATATGAAAGATGCAACTAATATCGCACCGCATATACTAAAGGTGTCTCATCATATTGATTGATGCGGATACAAAAAACAATAGTTTTATGTAAGGACATGCTTAATAGACAGATGTACTATGTACTAAATATAGGAAGGCATGTCACATTAACAAGTATAATGTCACATTTAGAGGAGTATAAGCTAAGAAGACTAGCACATGCAGTTTAACCAGATTGGAAGAATTACAATCTAGACACCATATGCAACATGCAACCACATATCACGCTAAGTTAGAGCAAGCACTCGCGATGCTAGTGTAGGGGAAATGTTGTAATCAACTACAGAGCTACGCTCACTATCTTCATCTAGCATTTGCTTCTTGAGAATCATGTCGGAGGTTGACGCTGCATTCTTTAAATGAGGAGTAGTCCCTTGCCCGCCTACCTCGCCATAAGTGATTGATGAGGGATACACAAGAACATTAGTTTGATGTAAGAACATGGTTAATACACAGATGTACTAGTATGTACCAAAAATAGAAAGGCATGTCATATTCAAAGGTATAATGTGTAAGCTAAGCAGATGCAATTTAACCAAATTGAAGCAATACAAGCTAGACATCCGGCCGGAGTGGTGAACATGATCATCTAGGACCCGAGAGCCTGGTGGAGGCGGGCTGCTTCGCCACCATCGCTGCTTTTTAGTTGGCTTCCGTGTGATGCCTGTCTTTGCCGGGCTTGTCACCGCTCTGGCAAAGGCTCGACTAGCTATTTGTCTTCCGTGCTCACGGATGGTGGTTCATGTAAAAATATCTTTCCTTATCTTAATAAAGACCGACTTCGCCTTTCAATACAAGCTAGACACCATATGGAACATGCAACCACATATGACACCGCTGGTTAAAGCAAGCACTGGATGGTGGTTCATTGCGAGCGAGGTCATCAACTCCAGAGCAACGCTACCTTCTCCATCTTCCGACATCGCACCCTTTAAAGCGCAGAACGTCAGCCGCCTAGCCGCAGAGAAAACTGGCACGACTTGTCTCTTTTCTTTTTTGCTTCCTTTCGCAAACTCTGAAATACCCTTGCATAAAAAACACAATAGTGAGAGTATGGATGAAGTGTGCGTAACTAGTGCAATCGTAAAAGTAGCGTATATAGTGGCTGAAAAATAAATGACAGGAGACATATGATAGCTCTACAACATTGCATGGCAAACAAAATTAGATTCTACTCCGATGATTTTGTAATATATGAGCACAGAAATGCGTGTACTCCTCCAAAGACACCACCACATGTGGTCATATCTAAGATAACAAATGATCGAAAAATAAATAGGTCACCGATTTTTTAATGAACCGTCCGATCTATAAGGAACGGGCAGATGGCCTTCGCTCACCTCCCGCCACCACAGCTGATTTATCTTTCGAACCACCAGCCGACCACCGCCTGCACCTGCCTCCGCCGCCCGCCTCCCATCGACCTCACACCACCGCCATGCTTGGCAGCGCCAAGCCATCCTTTAATCCCGGCCGACCTCCAGATCGGGCGCCAGAGTTTTAGGCCGCACGCCCCTAAGATAAACACCAAGGCGCTGCTTCCTGCGTAATAGGCGATTAGCGCCTATTACGCTGGGAATGCTTCCGTTAATTGGGAATCAATCGCCAGAAATTGAAATTCAGTGGGGGCGACGGACCTCTAGCTAAGGTGAAATAGTATATGAGGAGAAACCTTGTGCATCGCGAAGTTACTAGGAACATCTAGTATCAAGAAGAAGCGGTCAACTAGTGTCTTCTGGGATGAATACTGCAAGCAGAGACGTAAGATTTGCACGTAATAAGGGAAGAGGAGTACCTTCTTTTGTTGCCGTGTGGTCACCTCCACATGTCGCGCGATCTTCTTCTTTTTACCGGGAAACCGATGTTCGAGGGTGCAGGCTTGGACGAACCCATGGCCAAATTGTTGATCTGTGTTGCCGTGGGCCGTATGTTGGCGAGGGGAAGCAGATCCAGGCGGCGGCGACGGCGAGAGGGAACAGCCCGGCAAGCGGTGGAGGGTGGCGGTTGGAGCGGCAACGGTGAGGCAGGACGGCGTGGTTGAACTGCTCTGCACGATGGCTCGGCCTCGGCTTCAACTACTAGCCGTGGAGGGCGTTGTGGTTGAGGTTATGTGGACGACGACGCCGGGTATCGGCCCAGCTGATGGAGGAGGGCGGTGTTGATGGGTGGGATGGGTGGCGGACGGAGGACGCCGGGTTTCAAGGGCTGGTGGAGAGGTAGTTTTGGCGCCCATGGAGTACTTAATGGGGAATCGACGGGTGGGGGAACCATGTTTCATCTGGGACGCGCTTGTTTTTGGCTTTTTGAATGTAAGATGGGACGCGCTTGTTTGAAATTTGGGGAAAGTACAAACTTTGCCCCCTCTTAAATTTTGGACCCATCTGGGTCGGGGTAGGATGGTAATCCAGGTGTCCCAAATAGTGGGCGGAGCGATTTCGCCAGCAGCATGTGTGCTTAGGGCGGCCATTGTGTATGAATGTTTTTCGAGGCGGTTATGTATGCCTAGATGAAGCTACAAACCTACCCCGGTTTAGACCTTTGGACGCCGGGCCAGTAGGTTTCACAGGTCGAGTTATTAGAAAAGTAATTTCTTTGTACTACCAAACATTGGTCTCACGCGTTTTCAAGTAGTAGAGGCTCTTTTGGCGCTTTCGCTCAAATTTTGAAACACAAGCATTCACGCTAGAGTACTCTTGAACTATGAGGATTGACCTAAATAGACAACGTTATATTTGACCTTGTATGTTTGAAAACCTCATTAAATTATCCGCCTTTTGAAATTTTGACACTTGAAAATCCTATAACTACGATTATTTTGGAATGGAGGAGCTAATTTGAATCTATTTTGTACACGACTACATATGCTATTATGTACAAAATCGAGCAAAGATTGGTACCCCATAGTTTAGGTATGGTTTACAAATGCCATGATATCAAATTCAAATAATTGAATGGACTTCATGTTGAATTCGATTTTTAAACCACCTTAGGTTGAATTCAAATGTATGCTAGTTCATAGGTAGCTATTTATAAATGTCCATTGTGTAACTTTCGATGTATAATGTGCTTTACACACACAACATGAACTATACTCACGCTTATATTCGATTGCTAAAGCGATGCATTGTCCTGGAGTTCAAAATACTAACTATGTGGATCAATTGTGTCAATAATAACATAGACATGCTCAAATTTGATAGAATCTAGATGTCCGATGGATCAATGACCGCCTTACGCTAATTGCAAATATCATGATCCCATCCTAATATTTGATACAATTTATATCTTTAATCAATGTGTAGAGCAGTCTTTATGTGTAGTTTCACTCTCCATCGGTGGTCTCTCACACATGCTCACACACTCTCTCGAGGTGTCTTTCTCGCACACATGCTCTAGATATAACCTCCCTCCCTCTCGTAACCATTTACAACTGTTTTCACTAACCTTTATCACAAGCACTCTTCCTCTCGCAAACATACACACGCACAATCCTCATCGACCTTTCTATATACATGGACCTGCCTACGTGTCTCATGTACGCACATTATCTTTACGCTGCCTCTCACGCATTATCTCACACCTCTTCCTAATCGATTTAGTATGATTCTAGCAGAGCATTTGTAGGATGCCCTTAAAGTTAGGTTGGATGAATAGTAATATCGTAGATAAAGGGGTTACCTTAGTCCAAGAACCTAGGGTTACAAATCCTAGCCGGCTTTGTCAAGGACACAGAGTCCTTCACAATTCTGCTATCTTTGTCTTGTACGACTAGTCATCCATGGGTCTTCCTAAATGTGTCATGGGTCACCAATGTGGCGCAGGACGGAACCGAACGAAGGGCCTCACCTCGACCCACCGGACCTCACGTGGTGACACACCCTCTTCATCCACATCTCATTATCTTCTCACACCCACACATACCAACACAAACACCACACACACGTAAAATTCTCCCGGTGCCTCTATTCCCCTTGCATATACACACTCAAGGGAATGGAATCTCTTGTCGTGACGCCATATTCGCCTCTCTCTAGACCACTCTCATTTCTCGTGCTATCTCTCCCACGCCTGGCCGCCCCTCTATCCATGCCTCTCTCAATACGTAATACACACATATATCTCTAGGCCCCGCCAAATGCATCAACTACACATTCACACATGTTACATCACGCATTCCATTGATCTAAAAAGCCCTCTTCACGCTTATTTCGATACAACATTCCTTTTGAATAAAGTGTGGCCAAAAAATTATTTTAGAGTTTCTACATATATACAACATTACAAAGTTATATGGAGGAGTACTAACGCTAATTTGCATTGCATGGTGCCCACAATGATATTTATTCCAGACCGTGAATTTGTATATTTTTATACTATATACAAAGTTAGTCATAATAAAGAGAAACGAAGAGCATCTCTCTCTCCATCGTGATACCCCCGTGACGCCTTTCACGTATGCACACAAAACTATCTCCGTGTCCTCTAAAAGTAAGCCCCCGAAAATTCACGTTGTTTCATCTTTTCTCGCGATATATGCAATGACGATCATTGTATTTGAAGCTTAAAGCACGATACATACATTGGACTTCATAATCCACTCATTACGGTCACCGCTTACGCTTAGTGGTTATTATACAGTCACGGGCTCACCGTATAACTTTGTATTTGCTCATGACATGACTAGTTGACCAATTAAACGCCCACGTGGCACCTCTAGTGTTGCATCACATTATCTCACTAACATCATGCCCAACCGTCGACTTGTATCTACTCTACATCTACACTATTATAAAATACATAAAATACACTCTTATAAAAAACAGAGTTGGTGATGATGGTGTGCCTGCCATCCTGCAATATAGGTCGTCCGATTTATATCTGACGGATAGGAAAGAAACTATGGCAATTTTGCAAAAAGGTACCCACACACCTCTCCACATTTGCAAATAAGGCCTTCCCTCGTTCATCCTTTTCTCTCACAAGATAAACAAGTCATACAAATGCATCTTGATGTTACGCAACGCACGGGCATCTTGCTTGTAAGAATGAAAACAAACGACAAAAAATATTTTGACGGTGGTTCAAGTCATGACCATGGGCACAACGGACAAGGTGGCCTTGTATTGGTATGCCGAGCCGCCTGCTTTAACACACAGAGCTGGTGTGGTGATTATACACACACGCACGCATGCACACGTAACTCCATCCACGCAACACTCACACAAACACATGCACCCACGCACGCACGCAACACTCACACGCACACACACGCAGCCACGCACGCACGCAACACTCACACGCACACACGCACGCATGCATGCACACACCAAGACACCACACCACCAACACACACTCTCACGCCAAGTGCTCAACCTACACGCATGCACACATCAGCCCCGATGATACATACACAACCAGGTGATTCTCAAGACGGGTTGGAGCCTTGTCGCTACCGCCTAAATTTGTGTTTATCCGACCTTTTCCCTATGCGAATCGACATGTGGGACCCACAAGGAACGTGGTCAATTTAACTAGTCAACATGGCGCCACACGACTATTTGGCCGGTCAATGAGTGCAATCCGATGCTGAACTCGTGAGCAAGTGATCGGATAATCACCGCAAAACGATATAGTGACCGTAATCAGCTTATTCAAGTTCGTGACCAGATACGCTTTTCTCTCTCAGAGGCCCTCCAAAACTACATCTCTACACGCTCGCATGTTACATCTAACAACTATGCAATACAGCACTACTACTACACTCTAACACAATAAATCATATGTGTTTTAGTTTTACTAGATATCATATTGTTACTTATAATTATTCAGTTTGCATACATTAAAATTGCCTTTGAAATGTATGGCCAGATTATCTACCAAGCTGGAAAAATCCCGCCTTTCCTGCTTAATCGGGTTTGTATCGATGGATCATGTAAACAGCAAAACTATAGTACTATACAAGACAAGTGACAGTTCATCGGGCCGTCAGGTCGCCTACCTCCGTCAGAAGAGTGGAGCGCCGCTATCATAAATCTTCTAGTCCCTTTCACGACATGTGGGACATCAAGCTACCGGGTCCACGTACATACCGAATACAAGCAGAGCAGCCGGGTGAAGCACCCTACCATGGCGCCGGCGTAGTAATGAGCAATGAGGCGCCAAATCACAAAGCTGCACCTTTCCGCAGCTTAAGTTGAGGGACGAAGTAATAATGCTAAAAATAAGTTGAGGGACGGCAACCATCATTTCACTGCTGTGAATCCGCTTCTCCTCATCTTCTTCAACTTAACCACGTGTTGCTTCGCCGCTGTTCTGCCTCATGGGACGCGGATCAGCTTGGTAAAGCAATCACACATGGGACCGCATGTTAGCAAACCGCCAGACAACATCCTCCAAAATAAGAAACCTCCCCGCCATCCGCGCGGCAAAATCACCTCCTTTTTACTAATCTTTGATTCTATAATTTTTTAGATCAATATAATTGAGATTTGTATAGATAGCACACAGGAGCAAAACCAAGTGGTACGGTTAAGGGCATCCACAATGTGTAGCCAAATGTGAAAATAGCTTTTGGCATCGTGGGAACCATTGTGGACGGTGTTGCCAAAGCCAAAAAGATGGAACCGAAGCTCCCTGATTGATTGATTGAAGGAATAGAAAATGCAACGCTCTCTTCTTTTCTCCCATGCTTGGACGCATGTAGTACAAGATAGAGCATAGAGTCTACTCCCCGTCCCTTCTATCACAAATCACAAAGCAGTGAGGCCAAATCACAAAGCACGACGAAGCAACTATCATTTCACTCTTCACGACTCCGCTTCTCCATCGCCTTCTTCGAAACCATTCACCGCACTAGTACTCCTAGTAGTAGTACTAGTAAAGGACTTCCGGATGCAAATAAGGCGGTTGTCTCGCTTGCAAAGTGCACTTCATAATCCACTTACCGTGGTCTCCTCAATGGTGTTCTCCGTCGAACGCACTTCGCCAAACCAAAAAAGTCGTCGACGCCACCGCAATGGGCAAGGAATTCAAATATAGTTACTACCTCCATTTTTTTGTACACAAGGCCAGATATCAAAATTACAATTTGCAAAGGGCCACTAACACTAATCGAGGCAAAATTGATGGGGTTAGCAACCAAGGACATTAATATCCCCTGCATGCATGCGAAGTGAGAAGGTTCGCTTGCATGGCGCTGCATTAATCAAGCGATGAGGAGGAGATGGTTAGCTCTTTGGTCTTTCGAGAAAAAATACACATTAATTGACATGTGAAACGAGGATTTGTATCGATTAAATCCCGCGTAGGAAAACCCTGCCTTTATTTTTTAACACTAGTACTCCTAGTATGTACGTACTTATCCTGTTTGGGTCTAGGCCTTGCATTGCCAAACTTCGCCACACATTTTTGCCAAGCTTGCCTAAAGTTTTCAAATGAGAAGGAGGTACACTTGCGCACGGCTGTCGCGGTCGCATCGCACCCTCACACGGTCGCCTCTGCACGCCATGGTCGCACCGCAGACCACACATACGCTTCCTGCACGCCGCAAACCCAACCAAGGGAACGCGACTCATCGACATCGCGTCGTCGTGTGAACAAACCAAACTCAGCCATCCTATCGCTGACACATAATTTTCGCTCATAGAGTATGTTTATCCAACCGCATGTTGGGGAGTATCCGACGCCTGCAAGCGGTGGTCTGTTGGGGAAGAAGAAGAGGTGAGGAAGAAGGAAAGAAGGGTTAGAGACGAGGATATTCATCCAACCGCCTGAAATGGTAGATCAACCCAAGTCAGCGACTTGCATAATAAATAGTATGTTTTTACACAGCAAAAGATCCATAAAACAACAACATAAAGAAAAACTATCATCGTCATGAAAGAGACGGCCTCGTCGTTTTGGCTGCCGGCGCGAACCAGCCGTCGCTGCCGACGCGGTGTCTCCGCACCGTGGTTGTCCTCGCCTCCAGCCTACTGCTCTGCTGGAGCGCGGGCGCCTGCACGGACAAGAGCACAGCCCGGTTCAAGTCGAGGACGTCCGTTCCGCCCGCAGGAGGGCCTCGATGGCAGCGGCATCCGCGCGCCGCGCCGAGTCGAGCCTCCGCCACCCGGTTCAAGTCCAGACTTTCGTTCCGCCCGCAGAGGGCGCTGGCGAGAGCGCATCCGCGCTTCTGCCGAGTCGAGCCTCGCCGCCCGGTTCATGTCCAGACGCCCGTTCCGCCGCAGAGGGCCTCGATGGCAGCAGATCCGCTCCGCCTCAAGTTGAGCCTCCGCCGCCCGGTTCACATCCACGACATCCGCTTCCGCCGCAGGAGAGCCTCGATGGCAGCGGCATGCGCGCGCCCGCCGAGTTGAGCCTCGCCTCCCGGTCCTCCTTTAGTATCGCCATGTTGAACCGCTGGTCCGCCGCACCATGGGGACTCGGACGCCGCACAAAGTCGACGCCCATCGCCTCATACCCATCGGGGCCTTCGCGCGACCTCCGCAGTGAACATTGATCGCCTCCTCCTCGTAGCTTGGCTCCAGAGAACTCGGGATTGGCCCGCCGCAGCGTAGCTTGGGAACGGAGGTCTCAGGCGCCGCCGCCGCCGCGATTTCACGCTGGCGCCCGCGCCCAAGATCTTGTAGTAAGTGATCTTGCGGCACCATGGCTTTCCGCGAACTAGGGACGCTTGATGCGGGCTAGGGATCAAAGGTGGGGAATGGGCTGAGATTTGTGGTTTTAGGGAAGTGGCTAGCGAGGCCGAGCAGCAAGGTTCCGTGTGAATAGTGGTTCCGTGACGACCGTCAATCGGTTTTGACTGACATCGCTCTTGTCGCGTTTCACATTGCAGCCCGCACGCTGGACCTCCACGCCGCCACCGAATGGAACGCGCTTGCCTTGCTTTTTGCTCGCCAGGGACCGCAGCTGAGAGCAAACCGACGCCCCTCCCTCCCCGCCTCGCCATTTATTATACCACCACTCCCTCCGTTTTATGCGGAGTAAATAAAAACAGAGGGAGTATACTACGGATGAGGATCCCCTGACGTGGCCAAACCCATTGAGTAACTGACATGCGGGGCCTAGCAAGCATGGGGTCCACCAGTAAGTGACCGAAAGGGAGGGTAAGGCAGGGATACCTACGTCAGAGGATCCACTTCCACTATACTACTTTGACCAAATGTTAGAGTAATAATATATGACATGCAACTTACACAAATGTTAGAGTAATAATATATGACATGCAACTTACACAAAGCATACAGGTCTAATGCGTTTTTCGAGGCTAACTTTGACCAAATGTTAGAGTAATAATATATGACATGCAACTTACACAAAGCATATGCTCAATTTCAGATGTGAAAGGAGTTTCCAATGATATAATTTTCACATTATACATCTCATGTACTCCTCCGCCTAGGTGTGTAAGTCATCTTATGAAACCAAATAATCCCAAAACACGAGGCGCTGTGCATTGACTTCTACCTCGCTTTCTTGTTTCTTGACATATGAACCAATAAGAGATGAGGTGTGCATGCTTTAATGACCTCGAGACTATCAAACATGACATGCAAGGTTAGTTCATTGCATGCAATACTATTAATTAGCAAATAAACATTAATGTCTCTTGTTTTCCCTCCTCCTGGTCACGCAATGCACAGCCTAAGATGACTTACTCACCTATGTGAAAGGAGCACTATTAATCTTGTCAATAGTCAAATTGGAAACCATCTCGAGTACAAATCTAGGAGTACGCATTTAATCTAACAATATTGATTGGACGTTGTTGAATGTTGATACCTTTTTTTATCATAGTAGAGATACTTTGACTACACATAAAACTTATATTCTCCTGCCTAGGTGTGTAAGTCATCTTACTAAAACCAAATAATCCCAAAACACTTAGGCGCGGTGCATTAACTTCTACCTCGCTTCTTGTTTCTTGACATATCAACCAATAAGAGATGAGGGTGTGCATGCTTTTAATGACTTGAGACTATCAAACATGACATGCAAAGGTTAGTTCATTGCATGCAATACTATTAATTAGCAAATAGACATTAATGTCTCTCGCTTTTTTCTCTCCTCCTTGGTCACTTGCACAGCCTAAGATGACTTACTCACCTAGACGGAGGGAGTATGTGAAGTAGAAAGGATAGGAGGGAGTATATTGTATGTTCAAAAATGAAACGAACATTGAATACCCTTTATATATGATTTATGGATTCTATGATCACCGGTTCAAATTTTGAACCGCCTTAGGTATCACATGCCCTCACTCGCTCCCTCTCGATTTCATCTCGGGTCGGACCGCTATTGAAAGAGGACTAGGTGGCTACATGCTAATGATACTGGCGGAATGTTCAAATGAGGCATGCGGAGGATGGACTCGATCGAGGGCTTACATGATCGATGGAGAAGAGGGTTGAGAGGAATGAGAAATAAGAAAACGCCACATGATTACACTTGAACGGCTCAAATAAACAATAAGTTGTCTCGCTTGGCCTACATAGTGAAAGGCCTAATGCGCAACGCGAGCAATCGACGTCAATATGGTCGGAAAACAGGAAACCGACATAGCGCAGACTAGTCCAATGGAGGAGCTGGCCCACCACCTCCTCGCCACCGACAACCGCTCATGTGGGTCGTTAGCCAACAACGGGCGCAGCTCCAAGACCGCCTGACACGGCAATCAAGGTGAGAGACACGCCATATCATCGATAGACATGGTCGGTTTTAGTGTGCCGAGGGTGGCGTTAGTGCTGTGGCACCACCAACAAAGATGTTTGGTTTGTGCCCAAGGTTGCCCCATCAAAGCATTGGGTAGCCAAAATTTTGGTTGAGGTATTGGTTGCCCATGATTTGGCCGACATTGGCAAGAAAATGAACTAGAGTTGGCTAGAGTTCATTGGCATGCCAAAGAAATGGCAACCATCCAAACAAAGACCAATCTTTGGGTCATGACCAAAATTTTGGTAAGGTGCACTTTGGCCACAATCCAAACACACCCCAACACCCGCCTGCCGAGGATGCACGGGCGCCGCGACACGCCGCTGGAGTGGTGTAGCACGCCAATCGCATCCTCCGGACCTGAGACCATGCCGGTCGTTTTGCTTTTTCAATGACATGCGGGATCGATTTGAGCAAAGGGCATCTCCAACGCTGCCACGACCGCAGCCGACTACCCCGGCACACCAAAGCCTCGCCCTCGCTGCCGCCGCTGGGTGCGTTCCCAGCCAGCGCCAGCTGCCCGCATTCATGCCGCATTCGCTCAGATGTCGTCGTTAAGAGGCTCGGTGCCCGAGGAACCAACTCCGCGACTTAATGACGCACCCGGACGCTATTCTCACCGAATGCGCTACTTAAAGCGGCAACGCCCAGCTAACCTCCACACCATAGCGCATCGCCCTCCTACCTGGCACCACATCCGCCATGACCGAAGTGTGAACGCCTCGGGAGAGCTTGTTCGGGATGAAGCTCGAGGTCGCCGCCGCCAAGTCGCTCGGACGCAATAGCGGCGTAGCCGACGCGGACGTGACCGCACAAGCGGTGGCTACATCGGCGGCCGACGACGGAGCACCGCCACCACGCTGGCCCTACTTGCCGCCGCCCAACATCCGCACCGCCGAGGTCGGGACTCTCCGAGGATGAGTAGGGCATGGAGGCGGCAGGCATGGTGTGCCAACTGGCCGGTCCAGATCCCGTGTTCTACTCTTCCTCGCCGGAGACCGCACCTTCACTTCACGGGTCTTGAACCCCGCCTGCACATAGAGATCATGGATGGAGGACGCCGTCGCCGCCAGAGAATAGGTTTAGGGTCGGTTTTTTTATTTTTCTGTCCTATAAAAGTTCAAATGTAATGAAAATCTGCCGTGTTTGCATTAATCTCGCCGTATATATGAACTTTCACAATAATATACATATTGTAGGAGTACTAGAAGATGCTCGTGCATGCTGTACGGAAGATCAAGATCTTGTGGGAGAAAAGGATGAACGAGGGAAAGCCTTATCCGCAAATGTGGAGAGGAGTGCGGTAAATTGTCATAGTTTCCTTCCTATCCGTTAGATATAGATGGACGGCCTATATTGCAGGATGACAGCACACCATCATCACCAACTCTACTTTTATTGAACCAAGACAAATCTAAAAACCCAACTAAGCCAACCTCCCAAAGATATCGCTGGAAAAGACCCGCCGCTACTGCTTTAGTCGGGATTACGGATTACTAGTAGTAGTATCGATGGATCGCGCAAGCAACATTTTTTTTGAGGGGGCGGCACCTAGTTTAAAAGGAAAAAGGCGGTACACTCACAAGACTGTCGGGGTCGCATTGCACCTCACACACGTCTCGGTTCTCGCACACGGCTCACGCAAACGGAACGCGCTTCGCTTGCCTCTTCACCGACACGGGACTGCACTTGAGAAACCGACCATGTGCCAAACTCCCCGCCCACCGCGAAAATCCTCCCCCACACACAAACCCCCCAATTCCCCATCCATTCGATTCAACCGCCTTCGCCAAATATTCCCCAAACCCTCCCCCCCGCCCCTCCACTCCATTCGCTTCCACCAAAGCCGCCTCCCCGCCACGCCGATACGCCGGCGCCACGGTTCGTCGAGGGGACGACGGCGATCCTCTCGCCCCACAAGACACTCAGAGACTGCCGCCTTCAGCCGCCGCCACCACCGCTACGTTTGTGGAGGCGCACGACGGTCAGTTGCCGCCATCACCGGGCGACGTCAGGTGGAGACGACGGCGGTCAGCTTCTCCCATGGTACACATTCTAGACCGAGGCCCCGCTTGTCGGTGTAGCGCTGAATGTTAGCCGATAGACGTTGTTAATCTCACTGCTTGTCAAGTAGTTTATCGTCAATATGCTCGCTTAAGAAGCTTCCTTGCCCTGCTCGCACTCAATCTGCTTAGCTGAGATGGCATGCCAAGGCCGATTAGTTGCTAAAATATCCTGCCATATATTTATTGTGACGATTGCCATGGTCTAGTAGCCAATCTGTTAGGTGAAATAGCTCTACACCGCTTTATACTGATCTTTGTTGCTGCGATGGCCTTCGATAGTTCGATGGCTGTGTGCTCGCCTCATTGATTGCTGAAACAGCCTGCCATAATTTAGCACTCAAATGTGTTTGCTGAATTAGCTTTACATATATTTCGTTATTTAGATCTGCTCATCCAAATATCTTGCCATAGCTTTAGACATCGACCTAGGTATTTTTTTTCCGGACTTCATAAAAAGCATATATGTTTTTCCTGTAATATCTAGTAGAAGAACTAATTTGTATGTTCAATGATGGACAGACTTGATAACTTCTGCTCAAGATTCTCCACCGTGATATGTCGAGGGGTTGAAAACTTCATGAACTTTATCGAGCTGAGTACGGTGGTCCAAAATCAGATGTGCTCGCCTGTAGCAGCTTGTATGAATTCAGTTACAAGACCCCTACCAACTGTGCAAAATCATCTACACTTGTATGGGATGTCGGTCACATATACTAGGTGGGTTCATCATGGTGAAGCTATGAACGCCAATGTTATTGACTACGTGGAAGCAGCAGATCACCATCTTGATCTCGCCTCGATGCTCGTGTGGAAGAGGAGGAGGAGGTGGTGGCGGAGCCAGTGAGTTTGACCAACATTGAAACAATGCTACAAAATGCTCGTGCATTCCGTGAACTTTCACCGCAGAAGAAAATGATGGGCCCGCATGTTGGAACAATGCAACGTAGCTATCACCCCGTGAAATAAGCTGTCAAGATTCTCAGCTATGGTCACCTTTCTTCGTGAAGACATCCGAGCGGATGACCAACAAATCATTCGATGCGATGTTGGCTGCTTCCGCAAATCTTTCCAGATGCGCCCGAGCTGCCACACAACTATAGTAAAATGAAGAATTTCCTTCGCAGCTTGGAATTGATATGATATGATCCATGTTTGTAAGAATAATTGTGTTCTGCTCGAAGGATTATGCCAACTTAAGTGAATGCCCAAATGCAAATCATCAAGATGGAAAGATGGCGATGCTGTGAAGAGGGTTCCTCATAATGTTCTCGAGACATTTTCCAATTACACCAAGATTGCAGAGGTTGTTTCATGATGTCAAACAAGAGAGGATGTACTGTGGCATTCTAGGAACCAGGAGTACAGAGATCGAATGTAATGAGCCATCCATCTCATGGTAGTGAGGAAAAGCTTCAATGATAAACACAAAGAGTTTGTCTGACCCGAGAAACATTAGACTTGGCTTAGCTTCGATGGATTTAACCCATTTGGCCACCGTGAGCGCCACATATAGCATGTGGCCAGTGCTTGTTATCCTTACAACATGCCTCCAAATGTCTGCACCAAAGAATCAAACTACATGATGGCCTTTGCTCATCCCAGTCCAAAAAGTCCTGGAAAGGATTTTGATTTGTTCATGGAGCCTCTTGTGGAGGAACTTCAACAGCTATGGAAGGGTGTTCTCACCGAGACCTATATAGCAGCCCACCAGCTGATTTTTTCTCTGTGCTGTTGTAATTTGGTGCATCCATGATTATCCGCTTTGGGCACTATGTCGTATGCTTAACGAAACATGGTTACAATGCATGTGTTCGCTGTGACAGAACTTCGTCATACGCAATACTTAGCAAGATCTGTTACATTGACACCGCCGCTTCTTGCCAAGGACAAGCCGCATCCTAGAAAATACCAAGACATGTGTTCAATGCAAAGCATGAAAACCGTGATGCGCCAAAGAGGCTCACCACCGATGAGTTGCAAGTGGAATTAGAGAAGGTCAGTATATTACACCGTGAAACCATCCCGTAATGGTAGCGGAAAAGGAAGCATGGCACGGTAGAAGAGAGATTATTGTTTACCCGCAGTCCACTTTGTGGGACTTGGAGTATTGGAAAGATTTGGATCATGGCATAATCTTGATGTGATGCACATCGAGAAAATATATGTGACAGCATTATCGGCACACTTCTTAACATTGAAGGCAAGACGAAAGATACCTTAAAATCTAGGATTGATTTGACACACCTGGTATCGAAAGGATTTGCGGTGTGCAAGATGAAGGTAAACCACGGATATGGCACCGCCGTGTACATCTTGGACAAGGTAAAAGAAAAGAATTCTGCGAGGTCCCGCTCACACGTGAGATTCCCACATGGATTTGCTTCCAACCCCTGAAAGGAGAGTCATGCAGATGGAAACAAGGTACAAGGGTTGAAAACTCATGACTGCCACGCCCTACTTCAAAGGGTTTTACCTGTTATCCTTAGAGGATTGGGCCGCCTCGACTTATATAGAGCAGTTGCAAGAGTTGGGACAATTCTTCGTGGAACTCTAGTAGAAATATCAGATAGATGCTTTGGAGCGCCTTAGAGACAAGATACCAACTATCCTATGCGACCTTGAGAAGATATATCCTCCAGCCTTCTTTGATGTGATGGTGCATTTGGTTGTTCATCTACCGATGAGGCACTACTTAGAGGTCCAAGACAAGATGGCTGGATGTACCCTATTGAAAGGCGGCTAGGCACTTTCAAGGGCTATGTTAGGAATGAGCTAGACCCGAGGGTTCCATTGCAGAGGCCTACATTGCTGCAAGTTGCTGACATTCTGCTCAAAATACATTGAAACAAATTGATCAGCTTAGCAAAGAGGTGGGTGAAGACAATCCGGCTCAATGTTTTCGATTATTCTATTCGAAAGTTAGGTGGAAGAGTCGACAAGAGGACAAACCTAAAGATTTGGACAAAATGGTTTGGTATGTGTTGAATAACTGTCCCGAGATACTACCTTATATCAAGTAAGTGCAAGATCGCAGCTTATACATCGTAATCTACTAAACTTGCAGCACATTCTTATATATTTAGATGTTTGACGCGATCACTATGTTGTGCAGATCTACAAAGAGGAGTTACCGCCAAAATCCAAGAAACATTGACAAACTTGTTATGGCAGGATTTATGTAAATGGTTCAAGAACCATGTAAGCTTTTGAAGTGCAATCGCCGCTTTTTTAATATATTGAGTACATAAGATGATCAACTTGTCTATTTTCTAACCATAGGTTAAGAAGATGCGGAGGATGGGCAGCAGTTGATGATGCCCTTTACTCACTAGCAATGGGTCCCGATACTGGTAAGACATTATGAATCTTATGTTGTTGGAGATGTGCGCCACAACACCCTTTGCACGAGACGAAAGGTGAAGACACAAAACAAAGGCCATCATGAGCACATATACGATGACAAAGAGACAACTGAAATGTATGCTAACACAATGTACATTGTTCGCTTGCAGATATCTCTAGTTTCGAGGATCATCGTGTGTGGTCTCTGCAGTCGTCTGCTGGTATAACCTGTTTTCCGTGATCGCAAAACCCAGAGCTGATGATTATTTCAAATCCATCAATGTCAAGGCGGCGTATCGCATCAACGAGCCTTTTATTTTGGCAAATCAAGCAACACAGATATTTTTCTTGGAAGACACATTTGCACGTAGCGATGATCGGAGAGTATTGCAAAGGTTTGAGCAGAGGAATTGCTTAATGAAGTTGCACAACAAGATGATGCTTACATCGCCCCGATGTACAAGAAAACAGATGTTCCTAATATCTTTGAGAACCATCACTTCAATGACGCCGCAAAAGATTGCTCGTCGTGCCGTGGAACATACAAGAGTTGATCAAGAAGAATCCAACGCTCGAGGACGTTGAGGACGAAGAAGAAGATGACACCTTGGGGAATTACGATTCAGATCGATACACATGGCTAAGATGTTGACGCTGCTGCGGATGATGATTACATTGCTTTTGTCATATTTGCCTCGTCGAAGACGTTTTTTATCTACTATGTGAATTTGTGTTTGCTATGACAACTGAAACCTGATGACATGTTGTTTAGTATTTTGCTGTGAGAACATCACTTGTTATATATGTTGATTTGTGTTTGGTGATTGTATGACAACTAAAACATGATGACATTGTTGTTTAGTTGTACTCATATTTGGCTGTGAAACTTGAATTTGATGACATAGTTTGCTATTGGACTGCAATTTGCTCGACATCTTCGAATGAGAACAAAGCTGACCCGACAGGGCCTCTGCTATTTATTTATTTATATGAGCAAAGGATACCCCTGATTTCAAGTAATAGAAATCATTAGATGTTCACAACACTACGCCCAACTTCGCTACATGTGTTTCATTCATTACTAGTTCAAGAAAGTGCTCATGTCGTAGCTAATTGAATACATCACGAAAAGCTACATACACTACAAATAAAGAGACAATCATCCTACAAAGCACATCAATTTTGCCCATTATCTTCACAAGCTCTTTCATCTCCTCATTGTTGTCAAGGCCGCTCAGCAGCTGTTGCTTGGCCATGATCGAGGAACTACATCTTTAACCTTCGCTCGTGATCTTCCTCTTCCGCTGCTCCTTCAGCCATTTGTCCAACACCCCAACCTGCTGGTATTGGGATTCCTCGCTAACCAAATAATCAGCGAAGTTGCATTCCCCCACATCAAGAACTTCCCGTAAATACAAATCACACGAATCTTCCCTTTCTCGCATTTAATCAAATTGGAAGATCATCAACCAAACTATTAAAAAATCAGCAACTAAAAGCAGCAGAACAACACTTAAACATATTATTACCCCATGATTCGGCATTTGTAGAAGACTCGCCAGGGTTGCCGATTGTGGTTGAGACACGACGGATGACTCTACGTGATTTGCAAAGAAGTGGCACCACACCAACGGCAGCGGGTTGCGATGAGCAATCGGTCATGCGGTGCTGCGTCGGGCGGGTTGTGATGAGACCCACAGCGATGGTACGGTGGCTACTTGGCGATATTCTGGTTGTTGCTCATCAAGAGCGGTGGACGAGCAGCCAATGGACATGGTTGTTGCGCCAAAGCTTCGATGCTAGGCAGAGTAAGTAGAGAATAGGAGAAGCTAATGTTGGATATGTCGGCTTCATTACTTGCGAGTAGCATAGCACCATATATAGTCATAGTCTAGGTTTGATTCAACCAGCTACTGTGAGCACGCCTTTTCTTTTTTCTAAAACTCGCAACGCCTCTTTATCGGGTACACTAGCTTGTTTTGTAAGCCTTCCCAAGTCTTTGATTCTATTTTTTTTTGCAGGAAGGAAGGAGGACAAAATTGAGAGTTCCTCGACTCAACCCAAGGCCTCTCGTTGAAAACCAAGGGTGCTAGTCACTTATGTGGCTTAACGCCCTCGTGAGGAGGACGGCAGACGAAGGCATTTTCCTCGCAGTTTTCTTCCTATATATAAAAAGTATGCTACTTGGTGTCCGCTTAGTCAAAAACGACAGCCAACTCTTGACTGCTCAATTGACATTCAACGCCCTGTCGCTTTCTTCATTTCTTCTTCCTCGAGCCGCCAGTTAAACCAGCGCCAAGGGACCGCCGCCCCGCCTCCCACGACCGGGCTGTGATCTTCCCTGCTCATGTTCGCTCTCGCCCGAGGCCTCACCATCGCCCTCCGCTTTGGTTCGCCGCCACGGGCGCCGCCTCCTGTTGTCAACATGGTAAACAACCGAGAGGAATAAGGAGATGACTATACATGGTGAGGATGACAAGAGGGACCCAAAGAAGCACGCATAGTAATTTTGTTTTTTCGGACGGAGAAGGGTATCAACTGGGTTGTAAGGGACCCGTGGGCCTGCTTAGCCTGTGCTTTTATTTCATATGTTTAGCACATGACCAGGCCAGTTTGTTTTTTTCCTTTCTGAAAAATGGCTAGCCAGCTATTTTGTTTTTTGCGGAATAACCAACATAGGCCTACTTGCTTTTCTACGCCCTGCTGGGCCAGAAATCTTTCAAGACGAGGAGGGATGCATTTTGCCCAGAAAATGGGCTATAAGTAATAAGAAATGGGCTATAAGTCTATACCTACTAATAAAGCAAGGTGCGTTTATCCAATTTTTTCATCCGTTCACCTAAATTATTTATATTTGACTATGCGAGGTGTTACTAAATTTTTGCACACGCGCACAATCAAATATGTCCTTCCCATAATTTCATACATGGGCCTCCCATAAGGTCCACCGCATGGGCCTGGCATCCACCCTATTTTTTCAGCCAACAGGGACTACCCTGCAATTTGCGTTCTAAGGCAGAGTCGCTACTAAATTGTAGTCCCACCTTGCTCTTTTGTAGCAAATTCTATCAGTTTATATATTTCAGAGATTCCTCGGAGCAGTAGAGAGCGACAGAGATGTCAGGAAGAGGGGGCGCGAGCTCTAGCAGCTGACCATCATTTGAGTAGCCCGGAGCAGAGGAGGTGCTCCCGTGGTGGAGCTTGAGCAGAGAGCTCGTAGTAGCGACCTTGGAGGAGCTTGGTGGTGTGGCGGCTGCGTGTGGCTGAAGCAGTAGCGATTTTTTTCATACACATACGAACTTCTTAAGAGGTTGATTTGCCGGTAAGATGGCTGGACTGTTTTGCCGTACAGTTTGGGAATTTCTACAAAGAGTTTGATTTGTGTGGATTGACTGCAGAACAGCTGAGTGCATGCCATGTGATGAAGCCTTCCTCGCCAAATTATGTGTCTATAAGCATTCTCGTGTTCATACGGTGGATTTAGATTGTTGTTTCTTAAAGCAACGTGATTGTGAGGTGTTTTATGGCTGATTCTCGATTGGTCGGGCATGTTTTGCAGCACACTTTCGCTTCATGTACCGATGTTGAACCGCTTCCATGAACAACCATCATATATATTCCGTCTGAATATTTCTCATCAAAATGGATAAAAAGGGATGTATTTAAAACTAAAATACGTCTAGATACATCTCTTTTTGTTCATTTTGATGACAAATATTTCCGGACTGAGGAAGTACGTATAAACCTGGGCCGCGTCTGCGTGCATGTCGCGAGATGTCAGGAGCAGAGCTGAAAAGCATTCCTACACTTTTCCTTCAGCTAGATCTTCTAGCAGTTCGAAACGGGATGTGATCTTCGTACGAATCAGGCAAAGAGCAAATACTTAGGCTTCTCGACTTTAGCCAACGTGAAGAAATGAAATGCTTGATATGGACAATGTGTTGCCCCAATGGCCCAGTCCACCATCGAAAAAATGAAGAGCACATTTGAGAACGCTGATAAGTGCCACACATATGACCAAATTGCAAGAAGAATGAAGGAACGGTATAACCACATCATGATATAATTCATCATGGAATTTCTTTCATATGCCCTATGTTTGAGAATGACTAGGAGCTATAGCTAGCTCGGGAAGAGAAGTGAGTGCACCTCGCCTAACTCCACTGTATCATGATAATGGCTTCATTTTATTATTTGTTTTTGTTTACAATATTTTTAAGCATAAACATATTAGTTGATGTCATGGCTACAGAAGTGTAAACATTAAACCATGCATTAATACATGATCGGTTAAGGCAAATATTTAACACATGCAAATTGATTAAAAAAATCTTAAACTTTGTACAGAGGGCTATAATTTACCAACTTCATTCAATTTTTCAGAGTGAATAATAATAATACGAGCAACAAGAATATTACCATGTAGTAATTTCATCTTTACTAAGGAAAAACATTTATGACAGTGATAATATAGGTACCATAATTTCAGAGGGGTTTTCAATCATATAAATATACAAAGACTAAGCTGATGTTTTTTTCTCAAAACAAGACTAAGTTGATAGCAAAAAAAAGACTAAGATGATGACTTTTTTTGTAATTATCTCAAGCAGGATATTGTTAGCTAGCAAAACTATTACATAGAAAGGTTATAAATTTTATGGTATGTACCATTCATTATTACAAGATTTTTCTATCATGAAAATAAAAATATTGTATGATGGTCGTCTCGCATGTGCAATCGCTTCTATTTATAATTAGTGGTGGGAAGTTATCCGAACAAACACTAGCTACTTATTTCCTGCATAGTTTTATCTACTCCGTAGCTTAATGAGTAGTGGATGTGCAAATGTGCTTTGCGATGTAGATATCATTAAATTTGAATACATGTTGTTTTCTCTCCCGTTGCAACGCACGGGCATTTGCCCTAGTAATAATAAATATGCTATAAGTAATAAGAAATGGGCTATAAGTAATAATAAATGGGCTGTAAAATGAAAAAATACAGCAAATGTGCAATTAGTTCCCAAATACTGTTTTCTTCGGATTTTGATATTTTCAATTTTATTGTTTTTGTGCGGTAAAATTTCATTGAATTTAAATTAAGGTATATTTAGATTTAAAATTAATTTGAATCTGGCTAGAAATTTCGGGTCAGTATGCTATTTGGGACAGATTTGGAGGCTGACTTGTGGGTCTACTAGGTTGACGGTACTTTGGCTTTGTCAACTTAGTCCATTAACGATTCTAGTAAGAATGACCGTTGGATGTTAATCCAACGGCCGCCGCTTCTTCAATATCTCGATCTTCTTGCTCCAGCCACCAAACCAGCTCCGGTGGGACTGCTCGCCTCCCGCCTCAGGTCGGGCCTGTTGCCGCACGTGCCGCACCGCCCCACCCTACTTCATTGTCGCCGTGCCATTCTTCTACTCACCCACACCTCCTCGTTATTTTCCCGCGACGGCAAATTTGACCAAGAAACCTCAGACTTAATCGCGTGGCAACCATTGCCGAAGTCTTCCCCGCCACGTGTCGCTCCTTCCTAGGCCTCGCCGTCGTCCACCGCCATGGTGCTTCTCGGCGCGCCTGGTCAACGTGGTCAACGAACGACATCCATCGGCCGTGGATCGTATAACGCAAAATAATGATTCCTCCACCGACAACTGGGACCCACCGGAAGGGCCTCAGATTTTTTGAAAAAACGCTCTCACGACATGTCGCACCCACCAGCTATATCTTCGCACGCAAGGAAGTGCCTCCTTATTACGCACAAAAAATGAATACCCACCGCTAGATGGGACCCACCATAGTGGGAGGATGACTTAGGGCCAACTAAGTTGACGGGACGGAGGGCTTTGTCAACTTACTCAATATGAACGATTCTAGCTCCAAAGGACTGCACGATGTCCATCCAACGGCCATAGTGCTTCTTCAACCTCCCGTCTTCTTGCTCCATCCGCCCAAAGTAGCACCGGCCGTGCCGCATGCTCCCGCCTCTCGTGGTCGGGCCAGGATGCCGCTGGAGGCCTCACCGCCCCTACTACTCCCACCCTTGGCCCAGGTATCCTCTACTCACCCACACCCCTCGTTATTCTCTGCGGCGACGGCAGCCTCACGCCGCACCAACCAAGAACCTCGATTCTCTCCACGCTGGCTACCCCGCTGCTGCGTCTTCCCTGCTCCGTGTCGCCCCTTCCTAGGCCTCGCTGTCGCCCGCACTCACCGCCTTTGGTGCTCTCGGCGCGCGTGGTCAACATGGTGAACGATCGACTTCCATCTAAGAGTACAGTCACGACGGAGAGGTCGATACCGGTCCAGCGGCCGCAAGGAAGTGCCTCCTTATTACGCCGCAAAATAATTATTCCTCCACCGACAAACAGGGACCCACCGGACGGGCCACCTTATTTCGCGAAAAACGCTTTCGACGACATCGGGACCCACCGACGGCGGGCTCATGATTTCGCGAAAACGCCTCGAAGCTGTCACCGACCCACCGAAGTGCCTCCTTATTACGCACAAAAATGAATACTCCCTTGTTAGCTGGGACCCACCATGGTGGAAGGCTGACTTAGGCCTACTAAGTTGATCGACGGGGCCTTTGTCAACTTTAGTCAATATGAACGATTCTAGCTCCAAAGGACCGTGCACGATGTCCATCCAACGGCCGTAGTGCTTCTTCAACCTCCGTCTTCTTGCTCCAAATTACCAAAGCAGCGCCGGTCGTGCCGCATGCTCCTCGCTCTCCCATGGCGGGTCAGGCTGCCGTGAGGCCTCACCGCCACATACTATTCCCACCGCCGGCCAGTTCTCGTGGCGACGGCAGCCTCACACCGCAGCCAAACTAGTGAACCTCGTATTCCTCTCCGCTGGCTTCCACCGCCGCCACTTCCCGGCCCCCGTCGCCCCTTCCTAGGGTTTCGCCGTCGCCCACCGCCTCGGTGCTCTCGGCGCTGGGCGTGGTCAACTTGGTCAAGGAACGACTTCCATCGACATGGATCAGACGCGGAGAGGCCGATACTGGGTCCATGGCCGCAGCAAGGAAGTGCCTCCTTATTACGCTGAAAATAATGATTCCTCCACCGATAGCTGGGACCCACCGGACGGGCCATCAGATTTCGTGAAAAACATTTCCGATCGCTGGGACCCACCAGCTACATCTTCGCACGTAAGGAAGTGCGTCCCCGCAAAAACAAAACGATTCGCTTCTCGATCACTGGGACCCACCAATACACCTTCGCATGCAAGGAAGTGCGACGGGCAAAAAATGATTTGCCCCCGACCATCGGGAGCCACTACCACATCTTCGCACGCAAGGAAGTGCATCCGGCAAAAGAAATGATTCGCCGATGCCGGGACCCACCAGCCACATCTTCGCAGTAAGGAAGTGCTCGGATACCGGACCCACCGGTCGAAGCGCACGTAGCGTTGTCATTCTGGTCGCGAACGGTACGCACATACTAGTCGCTGTAGAGGCGCCGCACGTGTCGAGTAGAGGCACGCATGTGGCAAGTATATGACGCACAGCCGCGAGGTGCAAGAAAGAAAATACGCCACGCACGTACATACAGTGCAGGGTCTCAATGCCTACTCGCGATACCTACATGGCTGGGTCGGATCGGAGAAACAACGCCGCTGCCGTGTTCATGGGGAGGCAACGGAATGCGCCGTGTTCATGGGGAGGCAACGGAATGCGCCGTGTTCATCGGGAGGCAACAGAACGCTGTGGAGCCAACCGCTGGGTTGGAATGGAATGCGTTGTCGTGTTCATCGGGAGGGCTTGGATGGAACAGCGATGGAACGAGGCTCGCGTATCGCACAACGGAGGAAACGGCCTTGTGTTCGACCGCCACGCTCAAACGGGATCCTGTTCATCGGAGGGGTCCGCGCATCGCAAAAACGGAGGAAACGGACCTCCTACGGTCGTAAACGGGGTCCCGTTGATCCGGAGAGGTGTGGCGCATCGCAAAACGGAGGAAACAGACTTCTCCCACGGTCAAACGGGGTCCTGTTGATCGGGAGGGTGTGGCGATCGCAAAACGGATGAAACGGACTTGTGTCGGAGCTCTACTGGCCAAACGGGTCCCGTTCATCGGGAGGGTGTGGCATACCGCAAAACGGACTCCACGGATACCGTTCATCTCCACCGCCGACCTCCTCCACCTCCATGGCCTCCTCGCTCATCCAGCCTCCACCGCGGCTACTCCAACCGCCATCGCTCAACCACCCTCCACAGTGCACCCCTCCACCGCCTCATCGCTCATCCAGCCCTCCACACCACGGGTCCTGCTCAACTACCCTCCACGCCACCCTCCACCATCTATCGCTCATCCAGCCCACCACACCACCGGGTCCTGTTCATCCGAGGCAACGCCACCGCCATCGCTCATCCTCGCAACGCCATCGCCCATCCAATCGATCGGCTTCGATTAGCGTAGTAGCGGCGAATCGCCCATCGGGTTGATTAACAGCCATCGACCGCCGGGTTCAAGAACGTAGCCTGCAGGCAATCGCCGGGTTCAATTAGAGCCCAACGCCGCCGAGTTTTAGAGCCAACGCCGCGACGTACGAGAGAACGCGATCGCCGCCCCGACCTCCCACCGTGAACCGACAACTCCCCGAAATTTTCCTCCCCCTCGCTTCTACCACGGTTTTTTCCGTCATGGACAGCCCAAGGAATGTCATGCAGCTGCGTCTCCGGGCCGCCCAAGATGAAAAGCCCATTTTCTGCCATGATTTTTTGTCATAGAATTAGGAGCCCACCACATATATGATGATACCGGGTTTTGTCACAATTATCGTCATAGAAGTGTCATATGTATGATGTAAAAAATTGCTCGCCCAAAATGTCATGGATGTGTCTTTTTTGTAGTGCCCCACCTTGAACCCTAAGATAGATAGGGTACCTCTCCGTGCAGCCCCCTCCCCGCTGTGGCTGGTTCTTCCTTAACTCAAGCAGCCCCCACCCCCGAAAATCGACTAAAGTGTAGCTAAATCGAGCAAAGATCGCAAGCAAGAGCAAGAGCGAGAGCAGCACCTGAAAGCAAGAGCAGACCAGCAGGGACCGAGAGCAAGAGCAGAAAGCAGCAGCGCGAAGCGAGAGCTAAAGCAGAGCAGCTCCTCATCGATGTGGATGTTACCGCCGAGGGAGCGACATCGTGGAGGAACTGGCCGGCGACGCCGCCGTGGATGGAGCCGCGCCGTGTCGGCTCGGGACCAAGCGCCGACAGCACCGTGAGATCGAATCAAGAAGAAAATGCGGCGATTAGTGTACAACCTCTTTGGTGGCACCGATTAGGCCGCAGCTTCATCTGAGGAAACGGTGATGATGATGCTCTTCCGGTGGTGCAGGTGAAGACGGCGGTGTGGGAATGGAGGTGGCGCGAAAGACGAGGGGAATGTCGGGGCAGCTCCTTGGAGGTGGAGGACGGGATGGCTGAACCGGTGGGATGACCAGATCGACGACGGATCCTCATCCGGTACGATGGATGAGGGACGCCGAGGTGTTGCTGTGGACGACGTCGTCGGGGAAGAGGCTCCGGCTGGGTGGCGGACGGAGCAGGGTGTGGGGCTTCGCGTGTTTTGCCGACCTCGGTGTATGAATGGGTGGGCGGATGGGATGGGAGTGGGGAACCATGGCTTAGGCGCTTGTCCAAAATTTGGGGTAAGTTACGAAAGTACCCCCACCGATTTGACGCGGTTCTTTCGGTTCAGGGGTATCACGGGCATTTCGCGTGTCGGGATTTCACAGGAGGTGGGAGTTTTCGTGTGCGTTGTAATTTTGGAATAGCAAGGCGCAGGTTGAGATGGAGGGAGTTGTCGGAGCACAACGAGACAAAGATATATCTTAAATATTTCGGGCTAACAAGGCGCGGGTTGAAGAGGCGGCAGTTTCACAGCACGATAGACAGAGACGCTAGCTTGAAATTTCAGCATAACAAGGCGCGCTTGAAATTTCGGGAGAACAAGCTTAACGTGTACCCCCCAAAAAAGATAATTTAGACTAGTATGATATACTACGTACAATGTGTTTAACACGCACAACACACACATACACCATTTAGACTAGTAAGGTACACGTGCATTGCACGCATGAGATTTGGCAACCAAATTATGAATAAATACCACATTATAGCATGTAAGCTTTGAGTCATATATGCATGATGTAGATGTTCGTTTAATTCTTATAGTTCATTTCATTCAAAATCATCTAGTTTTTAAAAGAAAGCTAATCTATTTTAAGATTCATGGAATTCTGCGTTGTAAGGCATAAAGTAAAAACAAATCATGTAGAAAAACATTTGGGCAATTCTGATACGGAAGATTCTAGAACAAAGAAGAAGTGCTTGTTTTTTTGAGGTTTGTGCATTATGCTTAAGTTCAACCATAGAGTCTTCTAGATTGTACACGTGGCAAAATCTGGTGGAATCTATATGATATCCATGAAGGAAATATGCCCTAGAGGCAATAATAAAGTTATTATTTATTTCCTCATATCATGATAAATTTTTATTATTCATGCTAGAATTGTATTAACCGGAAACATGATACATGTGTGAATACATAGACAAACATATAGTCACTAGTATGCCTCTACTTGACTAGCTCATTAATCAAAGATGGTTATGTTTCCTAACCATAGACATGTGTTGTTATTTGATTAATGGGATCACATCATTAGGAGAATGATGTGATTGACATGACCCATTCCGTTAGCCTAGCACTTGATCGTTTAGTATATTGCTATTGCTTTCTTCATGACCTATACATGTTCCTGTAACTATGAGATTATGCAACTCCCGTTTACGGAGGAACACTTTGGTGCTACCAAACGCCACAACGAATCGGGTGATTATAAAGGAGTACTACAGGTGTCTCCAAAGGTACATGTTGGGTTGGCGATTTCGAGATTAGGTTTTGTCACTCGATTGTTGGAGAGGTATCTCTGGGCCTCTCGGTAATACACATCACATAAGCCTTGCAAGCATTGCAACTAATAAGTTAGTTACGAGATGATGTATTACGGAACGAGTAAAGAGACTTGCCGGTAACGAGATTGAACTAGGTATTGGATACCGACGATCGAATCTCGGGCAAGTAACATACCAATGACAAAGGAACAACGATGTCGTTATGCGGTTTGACCGATAAAGATCTTCGAGAATATGTAGGAACCAATATGGGCATCCAGGTTCCGCTATTGGTTATTGACCGAGAATAGTTCTAGGTCATGTCTACATAGTTCTCGAACCCGTAGGGTCCGCACGCTTAACGCTACGATGATAGTTTATTATGAGTTTATAAGTTTTGATGTACGAAGTTTGTTCGAGTCCGAATGTGATCACGACATGACGAGGAGTCTCAAATGGTTGAGACATAAAGATAGATATATTGGAAGCCTATATTTGATATCGGAATGGTTCGGGTGAAATCGATTTTACCGGAACACCGGGGTTACTGAACCTCTCGGGGATAATGGGCCTTAGTGGGCCATGAGGGAGAAGGAGGCAGGCAGGCCGCCGCCCCCCCTAGTCCGAATAGGATAAGGAAAGGGGCGCCGCCTTCCTCTTTCCCTCCCCTTTCCTTCTCCAACAAGGCAGAGGGGGAGTCCTACTCCCGGTGGGAGTAGGACTCCTCCAGGCGCACCCCTTGGGGGCCGGCCGCACCTCCCCCTTCCTCCTTTATATACGGGGGCAGGGGGAACCCCATAACACACAAGTTGATCTACGGATCGTTCCTTAGCCGTGTGCGGTGCCCCTCCACCATATTCCACCTCGGTCATATCGTCATGAGCTTAGGCGAAGCCCTCGCCGGTAGAGCATCATCATCGCCACCATGCCGTCAGGTCGACGGAACTCATCCCCGACACTTTGCTGGATCGGAGTCCGGGATCGCCATCGAGCTGAACGTGTGCTGAACTCGGAGGTGCCGTCGCTCGGTACTTGGATCGGTCGGATCGTGAAGACGACGACTACATCAACCGCGTTGTCATAACGCCCGCCACGGTCACGAGGGTACGTGGACATACACTCTCCCTCTCGTTGCTATACCATCACCATGATCTTGCGTGTGCGTAGGAATTTTTTGAAATTACTACGCTCCCCAACAAATGGCATCCGAGCCTGGTTTTATGCGCTGATGTTATATGCACGAGTAGAACACAAGTGAGTTGTGGGCGATATAAGTCATACCGCTTACCAAAGATGTCATACTTTGGTTCGGCGGTATTGTGAGATGAAGCGCCGGACCGACATTACGCAGACGCTTACGCGAGACTGGTTTCACCGCTATGCGAGCACTCGTTGCTTAAAGGTGACCGGCGGGTGTCTGCTCTCTCACTTTAGTTGAACTGGTGTGGCTACGCCCGGTCCTTGCGAAGGTTAAAACAGCACCAACTTGACAAACTATCGCTGTGGTTTTGATGCGAGGTAAGAACGGTTCTTGCTCAGCCCGTAGCAGCCACGTAAAATTTGCAACAACAAAGTAGAGGACGTCTAACTTGTTTTTGCAGCGCATGTTGTGATGTGATATGGTCAAGACGTGATGCTATATTTTATTGTATGAGATGATCAAGTTTTGTAACCGAGTTATCGGCAACTGGCAGGAGCCATATGGTTGTCGCTTTATTGTGTGAAATGCAAACGCCATGTAATTGCTTTATTTTATCACTAAGCGGTATCGATAGTCGTAGAAGCGATAGTTGGCGAGACGACAACGATGCTATGATGGAGATCAAGGTGTCGCGCCGGTGACGATGGTGATCACGACGCTGCTTCGGAGATGGAGATCACAAGCACAAGATGATGATGGCCATATCATATCACTTATATTGATTGCATGTGATGTTTATCCTTTATGCATCTTATCTTGCTTTGATTGACGGTAGCATTATAAGATGATCTCTCACTAAATATCAAGAAGTGTTCTCCCTGAGTATGCACCGCTATGCGAAAGTTCTTCGCTCGAGACACCACGTGATGATCGGGTGTGATAGGCTCTACGCTCAAATACAACGGGTGCAACACAGTTGCACACGCGAATACTCAGGTCAAACTTGACGAGCCTAGCATATACAGATATGGCCTCGAACACGGAGACCGAAGGTCGAACGTGAATCATATAGTAGATATGATCAACATAGTGATGTTCACCATTGAAACTACTCCATCTCACGTGATGATCGGACATGGTTTAGTTGATTTGGATCACGTAATCACTTAGATAACTAGAGAGATGTCTATCTAAGTGGGAGTTCTTAAGTAATATGATTAATTGAACTTAAATTTATCATGAACTTAGTACCGATAGTATTTTGCTTGTCTATGTTTCTTGTAGATAGATGGCTCGTCTTTGTTGTTCCGTTGAATTTTAATGCGTTCCTTGAGAAAGCAAAGTTGAAAGATGATGGTAGCAATTACACGGATCGGGTCCGAACTCGAGGATTATCCTCATTGCTGCACGGAAGAATTACGCCTGGAAGCACCGCTGGGTGCGAACTCGCTGTCGATGTAACCGACGACGTTAAGAACGTCTGGCGGGGCAAAGCTGATGACTACTCGATAGTTCGATGTGCCATGCTTTACGGCTTAGAACCGGGCCTTCAACGACGTTTTGAAAGTCATGGAGCATATGAGATGTTCCAGGAGCTGAAGTTAATATTTCAAGCAAATGCCCGGATTGAGAGATATGAAGTCTCCAATAAGTTCTATAGCTGCAAGATGGAGGAGAATAGTTCGTCGGTGAACACATACTCAAAATGTCGGGTATAATAATCACTTGATTCAACCGGGAGTTAATCTTCCGATGATAGTGTCATTGATGAATTCTTCAATCATCGCCACCAAGCTACAAGAGCTTCGTGATGAACTATAATATGCAAGGGATGGACAAGTCTATTCCCGAGCTCTTCGCAATGCTAAAAGCCACGGAGGTAGAAATCAAAAGGAGCATCAAGTGTTGATGGTTAACAAGACCACCAGTTTCAAGAAAAGGGCAAAGGAAGAAGAAGGAACTTCAAGAAGAACAGCAAACAAGTTGCTGCTCAAGTGAAGAAACCCAAGTCTGGACCTAAGCCTGAAATCGAGTGCTTCTACCGCAAGCGATCGACTTTGAAGCGAACTGCCCCAAGTATTTGGCGGATAAGAAGGATGGCAAGGTGAACAAAGGTATATGTGATATACATGTTATTGATGTGTACCGACTAATACCGCAGAGTACTGGTATTTGATACTGGTTCATTGCTAATATTTGCAACTCAAACAGGAACTACGGATTGCGTAAGATTGGCTAAGGACGAGGTGATGATGCGTGGGAAATGGTTCCAAAGTCGATGTGATCGCGGTCGCACGCTACCTCTACATCTACCATCGGGATTAGTTTTAGACCTAAATAATTGTTATTTGGTGCCGCGTTAGCATGAACATTATATCTGGATCTTGTTTGATCCGAGACGGTTATTCATTTAAGTCGAGAATAATGGTTGTTCTATTTATATGAATAATATCTTTATGGTCATGCACCCTTGAAGAGTGGTCTATTTTATTGAATCTCGATAATAGTAATACACATATACATAGTGTTGAAACCAAAAGATACAGAGTTGATAATGATAGTGCAACTTATTTGTGGCTCGCCGCTTGGGTCATATCGTGTAAAACGCATGAAGAAACTCCATACCGATGGGCTTTTGAATCACTTGATTATGAATCACTTGGTACTTGCGAACCGTGCCTCATGGGCAAGATGACTAAAACGCCGTTCTCCGGAACTATGGAGCGAGCAACTGATTTGTTGGAAATCATACATACTGATGTTTGTGGTCCAATGAATGTTGAGGCACGCTGCGGGTATCGTTGTTTTCTCACCTTCACAGATGATTTGAGCAGATATGGGTATATCTACTTGATGAAACATAAGTCTGAAACATTTGAAAAGTTCAAAGAATTTCAGAGTGAAGTGGAAAATCATCGTAACAAGAAAATAAAATTTCTACGATCTGATCGTGGAGGAGAATATTTGAGTTACGAGTTTGGTTTGCATTTGAAACAATGCGGAATAGTTTCGCAGCTCACGCCACCCGAAACACCACAACGAAATGGTGTGTCCGAACGTCGTAATCGTACTTTACTAGATATGGTGCGATCTATGATGTCTCTTACTAACTTACCGCTATCGTTTTGGGGTTATGCTTTAGAGACAGCCGCATTCACGTTAAATAGGGCACCATCAAAATCCGTTGAAACGACACCTTATGAACTATGGTTTAGCAAGAAACCAAAGTTGTTGTATCTTATTGTTTGGGGCTGCGATGCTTATGTGAAGAAACTTCAACCAGATAAGCTCGAACCTAAATCGGAGAAATGTGTCTTCATAGGATACCCAAAAGAGACTATTGGGTACACCTTCTATCACAGATCCGAGGGCAAGATTTTCGTTGTTAAATTCGGATCCTTTCTAGAAAAGAGTTTCTCTCGAAAGAAGTGAGTGGGAGGAAAGTAGAACTTGATGAGATAATCAGATCTGCTCCCTTATTGAAAATAGTTCATCACAAGAACCAGTTCTCGTGACAACTACACCAATTAGTGAGGAAGCTAATGATATTGATCATGAAACTTCAGATCAAGTTTCTACCGAACTCACGAGGTCAACTAGAGTAAGATCCGCACTGAATGGTACGGTAATCCTATTCTAGAAGTCATGTTACTTGACTATGGCGAACCTACAAACTATGAAGAAGCGATGGTGAGCCCAGATTCATAAAATGGCTGGAAGCCATGAAATCTTAGATGGCATCCATGTATGAGAACAAAGTATGGATTTTGGTTGACTTGCCGATGATCGGCAAGCCATTGAGAATAAATGGATCTTTAAGAAGAAGACCGACGCCGATGGTAATATAACTGTCTATAAAGCTCGACTTGTTGCGAAAGGTTTTCGACAAGTTCAAGGGGTTGACTACGATGAGACTTTCTCACCAGAAGCGATGCTTAAGTCTGTCCGAATCATGTTAGCAATTGCTGCATTTTATGATTATGAAATTTGGCAAATGGATGTCAAAACTGCATTCTTGAATGGATTTCTAGAAGAAGAGTTGTATATGATGCAACCAGAAGGTTTTGTTGATCCAAAAGGTACTAACAAAGTGTGCAAGCTCCAATGATCAATTTATGGTCGGTGCAAGCCTCTCGGAGTTGGAATAAACGCTTTGATAGTGTGATCAAAGATATGGTTTTATATGCACTTTTGGAGAAGCCTCGATTTACAAGAAAGTGAGTGGGAGCTCAGAGCATTTCTGATATTATATGTGGACGACATATTATTGATTGGAAATGATATAGAATTTCTGGTAGCATAAAAGGATACTTGAATAAAAGTTTTTCAATGAAATACCTCGGTGAAGCTGCTTACATATTGGGCATCAAGATCTATAGAGATAGATCAAGACGCTTAATTGGACTTTCACAAAGCACATACCTTGATAAAGTTTTGAAAAGTTCAAAATGGATCGTGCAAAGAAAGGATTTTTACATGTGTTACAAGGTGTGAAATTGAGTCGACTCAATGCCCGACCACAAGCAGAAGATAGAGAGAAAATGAAAGATGTTCCTATGCTTCAGCCATAGGCTCTATCATGTATGCAATGCTGTGTACCAGACACGACGATGCTTAGCAATAAGCTTGGCAGGAAGGTACCAAAGTAATCCAGAGTGGATCATGGACAGCGGTCAAGAACATCCTGAAATACCGAAAAGGACTAAGGATATGTTTCTCAGATATGGAGGTGACAAAGAGCTAGTCGTAAATGGTTACGCCGATGCAAGCTTTGACACCGATCCGATGATTCTAAATCGCAAACCGGATACGTGTTTTTATTAAACGGTGGAGCTGTCGGTTGGTGCAGTTCTAAACAAAGCGCCGTGGCGGGATCTACATGTGAAGCGAGTACATAGCTGCTTCGAAGCAGCAAATGAAGGAGTCTGGATGAAAGAGTTCATTTCCGATCTAGGTGTCATACCTAGTGCATTGGGACCAATGAAGATCTTACGTGACAATCTTGGTGCAATTGTCTTGGCAAAGGAATCCAGATTTCACAAGAGGACCAAGCATATCAAGAGACGCTTCAATTCCATCCGGACCAAGTCCGGTGGGAGACATAGAGATTTGCAAGATACATACGGATCTGAATGTTGCAGACCGCTGACTAAGCCTCTTCCACGAGCAAAACATGATCAGCACCAAGACTCCATGGGTGTTAGAATCATTCTTGTGTAATCTAGATTATTGACTCTAGTGCAAGTGGGAGATCAAGGAAATATGCCCTAGAGGCAATAATAAAGTTATTATTTATTTCCTCATATCATGATAAATGTTTATTATTCATGCTAGAATTGTATTAACCGGAAACATGATACATGTGTGAATACATAGACAAACATATAGTCACTAGTATGCCTCTACTTGACTAGCTCATTAATCAAAGATGGTTATGTTTCCTAACCATAGACATGTGTTGTTATTTGATTAATGGGATCAAATCATTAGGAGAATGATGTGATTGACATGACCTATTCCGTTAGCCTAGCACTTGATCGCTTAGTATATTGCTATTGCTTTCTTCATGACCTATACATGTTCCTCGTAACTATGAGATTATGCAACTCCTGTTTACGGAGGAACACTTTGGTGCTACCAAACGTCACAACGAATCGGGTGATTATAAAGGAGTACTACAGGTGTCTCCAAAGGTACATGTTGGGTTGGCGATTTGAGATTGGGTTTTGTCACTCCGATTGTCTGGAGAGGTATCTCTGGGCCCTCTCGGTAATACACATCACATAAGCCTTGCAAGCATTGCAACTAATAAGTTAGTTACGAGATGATGTATTACGGAACGAGTAAAGAGACTTGCGTAACGAGATTGAACTAGGTATTGATACCGACGATCGAATCTCGGGCAAGTAACATACCAATGACAAAGGGAACAACGTATGTCGTTATGCGGTTTGACCGATAAAGATCTTCGTAGAATATGTAGGAACCAATATGGGCATCCAGGTTCCGCTATTGGTTATTGACCGAGATAGTTCTAGGTCATGTCTACATAGTTCTCGAACCCGTAGGGTCCGCACGCTTAACGTTACGATGACAGTTTATTATGAGTTTATAAGTTTTGATGTACCAAAGTTTGTCCGGAGTCCCGGATGTGATCACGGACATGACGAGGAGTCTCGAAATGGTCGAGACATAAAGATTGATATATTGGAAGCCTATATTTGGATATCGGAATGGTTCCGGGTGAAATCAGGATTTTACCGGAACACCGGGGTTACTGAACCTCCCGGGGATAATGGGCCTTGGTGGGCCATGAGGGAGAAGAGGAGGGCGGCCGGGGCAGGCCAGGCGCCTCCCCCAGTCCGAATAGGACAGGAGAGGGGCGGCGCCCTTCCTCTTTCCCTCCCCTTTCCTTCTCCAACAAGGCAAGAGGGGAGTCCTACTCGGTGGGAGTAGGACTCCTCCAGCGCACCCTTTGGGGGCCGGCCGCACCTCCCTCCCTCCTTTATATACGAGGGCAGGGGGCACCCCATAACACACAAGTTGATCTACGGATCGTTCCTTAGCCGCAAGCGGTGCCCCTCCACCATATTCCACCTCGGTCATATCGTCATGAGCTTAGGCGAAGCCTCGCGCCGGTAGAGCATCATCATCGTCACCACGCCGTCGTGCTGACGGAACTCATCCCTGACACTTTGCTGGATCGGAGTCCGGTGATCGTCATCGAGCTGAACGTGTGCTGAACTCGGAGGTGTCGTACGTTCGGTACTTGGATCGGTCGGATCGTGAAGACGTACGACTACATCAACCGCGTTGTCATAACGCTTCCGCTTACGGTCTACGAGGGTACATGGACATACACTCTCCCCTCTCGTTGTTGTACCATCACCATGATCTTGCGTGTGCGTAGGAATTTTTTTGAAATTACTACGTTCCCCAACAATCCAGCGGCCAGTAGTGCTCAAATTTGCCAACTCTGCACCATCGGATTGGCCTCATCCAACGACCATCTTTCAAAGTTAAAGTTATCCGCACACTATATAAAAAATAAAAAATATAATATATATATATAGGGTTATAGATATAGATATGTGATGCGAAAGCCACCCATCATCTCCAATTAGAATAGTGTGTCCATGCACGGATGCAATGTGGCCAAACGATGTCTGCCAACGACATCTCAAATTCAAACCAATCTGACCTTGTTCAATGTGTATACATTGCAACATGCTCGTTTCCAAACCACATCGCGCAGATCTCCGTTATATTCATGCATGCATGGGTTTCAAACATCATGATCTCTTATTCAAATATTTGAATTCAACTTTACATTGATTATGACCTGACCTAGTCTTTTACACCCACACATTGGTCTTCTCTTTATAATTATACCACTAACTTTCTCTCGTGCATGCATGCACACACACTACCAGTCGGCATTATCCATCGCACACATGCAATCTTTTTCTTCAGGTCGGTCTCCCATGAAGGCACACACACACACACGCACATCCCCCTCTCCATCATATCGGGCATTCTTTATCTCTCACGTGCATGCGCAACGATCAATGTTCCTCTATGTGTGTGTGTGTGTGTGTGTGTGTGTGTGTGTGTGTGTGTGTGTGTGTGTGTGTGTGTGTGTATAGCTAGGTCTTTCATAGTTTTCCACATAAAGCGATCAATCTATATATCTAGTGAGGTCTCACCCTTTTTCTCACGTCCACATCGATCAATCTATACCTCTCTATATAGGATTGCATATATAGCTAATACACCCACATTAATTATATATCCAACGCCCCCTCTCATCATCCATGCCTTCCGCTTCATCTCTTAGATGCGCACATAATGGCGAAGATAGGGGGCAGCAAGGGCCATGCCCCCCCCCTAACATCACTATATATCGAGGATAATATGAATGTGATCATTAGACAATAGCTGGTAAAAATGGTTTAAGTTGATGAACTAGCCCTCCTCGTAAAGGATTAGCAATGCTTGCCCCCCTAGCTCATGGGACATTTTTCATGGCTCCGCCACTGCGCGCAACAGCGCACGTTCTCGCTCCCTCTCTCTAAATATCGATCTCGCAGTTGCGCACTCCTTCATAGTCTCCCTCCACTCGGCCCCTAGCACCATCTTATAGCCGCCCACCGGATTTTGCCACATGTACAATCTAGCAGACTCCATGGTTGAACTTAAGCATAATGCACAAATCTCAAAACAACAGTGGTTCTCCTTTGTTCTAGAATCTTCCATATCATAACTGCCCAAACTTTTTTTCTAGTTGAATTGCCATTATTTTTTTTTACTTTATGCTTTAGAACGCACAATTCCATGAATCATAAAATAGATTAAGGGCTTCTTTGATTCAAAGGATCCTCGAAGGAATTTTGGAGGATTCTAATCCTTAGGAATTTTTCCTATCTTGGTTGTTTGATTTGTAGGATTGTAAACCATAGGAATTTTTCCATATGATTCATTTGCACTAGATTTCATAGGAAACATCACATCCACTTAAACCTCTTTGAAAGATTTCTGCGTTTTTTCTATGCACAATCAAACAGTCATACCATCCTGTAGGATTCAAGATGACATTCCACTCTAATCCCATGTTCTTCCTGTTCCCGCGTTTTGGAAATCCTACGAATCAAAGAGGCCCTAGGTTTTTTATAAAAACTAATTGATTTCGAATGAGATGAACTATAAGAATTAAACGAAGGTCTACATCAGGCATATATGACTCAGAGCTTACATGCTACAATGTGGTATTTATTCCTAATTTGGTTGCAAAATCTGACGCGTGTAATGCACGTGTACCTTACTAGTACTTCGAGTATGTGCAAAACAGAATGGCACGCTACACAGTGTCTCTCTTACAGTTCATGAAGCCACGTGGCACATGTGGAGGCGTTGTCGCGACATCCTTGTGTGGATTGATCACAGTGACGTGCTGCTGGTTCTAGAAGAATGTACTCGTCCTCCCTGAGCCGCACTGGCGGTACATGCACGAAGCGAAGATGTGCACGCACGCCACGCACGCACTCATTCCCTCGCACGCACACGCGGGTACACGGGCGGACGCAATTTTGTACCAAGATCCACCCCATGTGATAATTTGACGCGTGTAAAGTCCTTCACTTCATTGATGGTCAATTAATACATCGCATGCAAATTGAGTGGACGTGAGGGCGGAAGAAAGACATTACTACTCCACTGCGCGCATGCGAGTAATTAAATCATGGGTTGCTAGTAGTACTTCCATTGGTCTCCCTCGTATTTTGTGCCAATTTTTTATAGTAACATAATATTTACGCATCTGAGCAGTGTAGTCTACTTGAAATTTATGTTCCACTAAACTCATCGGGAGCTGTTTCGGGCCTCGAAACTAAAAACCATCAATTAATCTTTACCTTGTTCCCATCACATTCGAAAGTAATAGTGCTACAATTAAGTGCAAGCCTGCTCACACCTACCAATGCGTACCAAACCTGAACGTGTTCCCACTATGCAGGTTTTAGTACTAGTGCTAGTACTTAGCTTATAAAAAGGGGAACTGCCTAACCGAAAATTACTCTACCTTCCTCCTCATAAGTCCTCCTTCTCCGTCCTTGCCATGGCCGGCGTGCAGAGCTCTAGGTCGAGAACTACTCGGAACAAGGGAGCGGCAACCAAGACTGTGGAAAAAAAAGAGGGCTCGCCGCCACGCAGAGACCTCGAAAGATCTCTCACGGGAGGCGATGGCTCCCAGGAGCGCCCTAGACGCGGAGGCGAACATGCCGAGCTGGCGGCGCTGGAGTCGTTATCCCTCGACGGCATGCCCGATCAGCTCAATAAGCACCTGAATAAGCAGAAGGAGTTCATCCACAGCTTGGTGGAGCTGCTGAAGGAGAGCCTCGACGACATGCCCGCTGAGCTCAATGAGCAGGGAGAGTTGACTGCCGGCTTGGTGATGCTGTTGAAGAAGAGCATTGCCTCGGAGAAGAAGGCGACCGGCAAAATCCTACAACTTCAGGAGGACAAGGCAAAGCTCTGCCACGAGCTCGACCTGCTGAAGGAGGAGAACGCCGGCTAGAAGAAGCTGCATGAGAATAGTAGTTCCTCGATGAAGATGTTGCAGGCCCTCATCATGCAACAGAAGGAGGAGTTGGCGAAGCTCTGCATCGAGCACTCGGCTGCTGTCAAGGTACGTAATGCGGCCGTGGAACAGATGATGAAGGCTCGCGTCGAGAAATCCCGCGTCATGGACACAATGATGAAGATGGCGGAGGAGACGCGCAAGGAGATGGAGGTCATGGAGGCCATGAAGAAGCAGTTATGACTCCGCGGCCAGCAACCCTTCATGTAGTGAGAGCAGCGCCCCAGACTTGTGTGTGCGTCTTCCTTCTTTTTTTGGGGTGATAATCCTCCTTCTTCTTTTGCTCATGTGTTTCTTATTTTGCTTGGTGTTTCGCAAGACGTGTCACCTTTTCTCATGAGGCATGAATAGAACAATGCTAAAAATGAGATGACTAGCAAATTAGATCATTCTTTATCGCCAATAGAACAATGCCTCTTGCTAGTAATATATAATAAGAGTAGAGAGTAGAGGATATGGCACTGGGCTGCCGTGTTTCGTGCTCCTCCGTCATACTCATGGGAAAACTTGAGTATACCGCGACGGTTCTTTGCTCCTCCTCAGGTCGTCGGCACATTTATACGAGCAGTCAAATCACAAGGCCCCGCCTTCCAGCAGTAATGAGCCATCAAATCACAAAGGCCCTCGCCTCTCGTGAAAAGGACCAAGCTAGACTGCCCCGCCCTCTAGCCTTTTAAAAAATGTATACATTTGTACAGTAGTAGTATCGATGGATTGCGCCATGGAGCAAAACTATGCATATACTATATGACACTACCCACTATGAAGGTACTAGTAACATAGACTAGTAACTGGTCTATGTTACTCTCCACTATGACCAGCCAAAGTCGAGGCACGGATACCAACAAGGGCCTGGTTGTGTCTATACTTGGACAACTCACCCGACTGCATGCGCACCAGGCAGACGAAGCTCGTGTCGTGTTGGTGCCGTGTGCGGCCCCCACATTAACCAAAACCTCGCACCTCCATCTTAGCCTCCGCATTTAAAACATCTCAATCTCAAGGCCAAGGAGCAACGTGAAACCTATGATAGAGCCAATCGGATGGTTGAGAACACTACAATTCGTAGCTACAGATGCGTGTGTGAGAGAGGACGAGTGCGTGCGTGCACATCTTCTCAGAGTACAACTGTATGTGGGTGGCATCGACCTAGGGAGCAGTGATGGTGCGTGCGAGAAGTCCCGAGAGATAGGTGTACTGCGTCTGAAAAAAAGACTAGTCTATAGCTCGCCACGAGGCTATTCCTGTCGAAAGCCAAGCGTAAGATATGTATCCGACGGTGCCAGTTTTTGCACGTACACAGTAGTAGAAAAAGAACTAGTACCATGGCATATGCTACACCACGGCCGAGAAAACGTGCCGATGTTATGCCATCCGGGAATAGTGCCACACTTCAAAACTAGAACCGTCAATAAATTTTGAGCGTGTCTCCTCACATTCCAAATTACTACTACTACCATGCTATATTTAATTGCAAACCTGTTCACACCGATCACAACCTAAAGGGTTTCCCACTTAGGAGCGTATTAGTAGTACTCGGTTATAAATACTACTATGCTAAGATGACTGCACATTCCTGCTCAACTCCTCATCCACAAAAAACAATCTAGCCATAGCCAGCGTGAGTTCTGGGTCGAGAGATTTCCACCAGGGAGAGGTGAGCATGGAAGAGGAAGCACGAGAGATGTCCCACCTCGCCGTGAAAGCAGCCGACATGTCCAGCCAGCAAGCAGCAAGAGCAAAGAGAGAGGTCCCGGCCGCCGCCGGCAAAGACTGAGGTCCCGCCGCACCGTCGATGTAGCAGACTTGTCCGGCCATGCCGCGGAAGCAGCAGAGATGTCCCACCGCGCCGCCGAAGCAGCAGGGAGGTCCCGCCGCGCCGCGGCGGCCTGGGAAAATTTCTCGCGGGCAGGCGAGGACTCTTAGAGGCGCATGCATGTGATAGTCCATAGCCATATGGATCAGATCTTCGGCTGGGCGAGGATGCAGGACGAGGCTACCGACGTCATCCAACAACTGGGGGAGGGCAATGCGAAGCTCCAGGGCGAGTGCGACCCGCTGAGGGCGAAGATCGCCGGAATGGCGAAGCAGGAGGAGGAGACCGCTGCCGTGTTGCAGAGGACGGGCATCATCACCAAGAAACTTATGGACGAGAATGCCATGCTCCGCATCGAGCACAACAAGCTGGTGGAGGAATCCATGGATGCTGCCAAGCAGCGTATTAAGGACATGAAGCTGATGAAAGAGATCATCGCCCGCCGCGAGAACTAGTCTCCGCGACCTGCAACGCATAAAGAAAGTAGAGATCAGCGAGCCAGATCGTTGTATGCGTCTTCCTTCTTCTTTTGCCCTTGTGTATTTCGGGCGTAGCCGCATGTGGCTTTCTTAATTATCTTTCTAATTATGTAAGACAATTATTATCCACTCTCGTTGTCCTTATATATATTCATCAGTCTTGCTATAAGTCGCAATAGATGCTATATAGGTCCGTCGGATCTTACATCAAGATCCGTGCAAAATTTTCTTTTTGGATTTTCTTTTTACTCTCTTAAATCTCAGTCGAGTGAGACATTGCCACGCCATTAAATAGAGGCTCAGGCGCCATTAATGGAGACCTTGGGAGAGAGGTGGAAGGCAGATGGAGGTCAAAGGGCTCTCCTCCCGATAAGCACACGCAGGGGTCTGATCGCACGCCTCCCGTACTCAAATAGCTACCCTGCACGGCGCCTCCTAGCTAATAAAAAAGGGGACGCGTGGCGGCACGTAAATGGTAAATAGAACGCCCACGGTTTCAGTAATACTTGTGTTTTTGATTGTAACATGACAACACTTGTTCCAAAATGACTTTGTTGATTGTTAATGTGTGCGCCTTCGCAAATCGGACAGCAAAATTACCACAACATGTTGGTGCCATGTCATGGCACCAAGCCAAGTTTCATGATTTTCATGCGTGTTTCATGCGCTCAATGTTTGAATTTCATTCCCATTTCTGGCATGGGACCTAGAAGTTTACCCGAGGACACACATGTGATTTTTCAACCAGCTTTGGTGCACTGGAGCATGTGCTTGTATTTAAAATTTGAATTATGCACACAAAGGTGACACGTTCCCTCTCAGAACCACGAGCCTTCTTGAGAGAAGCTCCGGTTTGCAAGAAACTTATACCAAAACTTGTTCCTATTCTGCAATTTTTTTTACCACAGCATGGTAGTACCATGACATGACACCATGCCAAGTTTCATGATTTTCAGGCGTGTTTTGGATTTACAAGAATTTTAAAACCAAGCTTCTCAATGTTCTCGGCCGAACCATGATGCCCAGATGTTTGAATTTCATTCCCATTTCTTGCATGGGACCTAGAAATTCATCCGAGGACACACATGTGATTTTTCAGTCAACTTTGGTGCATGGGAGCATGTGCTTGTAGTTCAAATTTGAATTATGCACATTAAATGACCGGAAACTCAATTAATGTATAAAAAAAGGCCAAACGAACCCGGAATAATTCCAAAATTTAACAGGGCACTCATATAGTTCTATGTTGCCTCTGTAAAGAAAATTCGGCGGGAGGCGGCGTATATTGTTTCACACACAAAGGTATAAAGAAATAAAGAAATTAGCCCTATTTAATTCTTGGGCAATTATTATTTATGCCACTAGTTGTGTATCACTACTCAGTTTTTCCATTAGAAGTTACAACTACTCAAAAAATGCCATCGATCCGTGAGATGCCTACTCAAAAATGCAATTAGATATCTAAAAAATGCCATCGTTAAGTTAGATGTTTGCTCAGAAATGCCATTAGACATTGTTATTTTCACGTCAAACCCCGTTGACCATGTTACATGACAAAAATAAGCCGATTCTCACAATGATAAGTTAATGGTGTCCAGCACAACACACCCCTCAAATAAAACTAAGCACCCTAGAATTCTTTGACAAAACTAAGCACCCTAAAATTCTTTGACAACTAAACTGCCGGCTATATGATGTTGGCCATATATATTGTACGTATATAATGTCAAGAAACGAGTGGTAGTACTATACCAACTAAAAGATGAAATGTACGAAATATAATGAGAAGAAACATAACATAGTTCTGCTGGGGGCTCAGCACAACACACCCCTCAAATAAAACTAAGCACACCAGAAATTAAACTAAGCAACTAATCCAGTAGACACTGCATTAGAACCACCATGAGCAAGGACACTGCCACCTTACTCGGAGTCCTCGTCCACGTCCTCGGCTTCGTCCTTGTCCCTCTTCCTCTTGGGCGATACTTCTTTGCTTGAACCGCACACTTGGCTCTTGCTCTTCATCCAACCCTTGTAGATATTGAAACAAAGGTAGCCATCCATTGCAGCGTAGTGGATGTGGTCTATATCTAGTACATTCCACTGCCGTGCATGACGATGAAACGTGTACGGAGGTTTATCTAGTTTACCGTACGAAGGATGAACCATGGCTCCTGCCAGAGTCAGCATTGAAGGCTGATCAAGGGAGGGCACCAGCCCTTCCTTCTGGAGGTCGAAGGGGTCGCCTACAATGAGGCCTATCTGACCCAGGATTTCCTTGTCATTCCTAAAGTCTACAGTAACGAATTTGACTCGACCGCCCTTGAGGAAGTTCTTAAATTCCTCGCACTCAACGTCGGCATGGCATATGTGGTAGACCAAGCATAAGTCATGCACGCAAACCTGGATCACGGCAGGCTTCTTCTTCTCTGCCTCCTTTAGTTTCTTCTCGCTTCCCAGGACTGTGGTGTACTCAACATCTAGCCCAGCGACCCACTCATCATTTGAGTTTTCGAACATGCGTTTGAAGCGAGCAAGGCATTCTTTCACCATTGCGGAAGAACGGGTGTAGATGACGTCGAACTCATCACCAGTGATGGTTCTAACCTTGTACTCACCACTGATCATGGAGATTTGGGAAGCCATGGATTTGGGAGGAGGGTTAGGATTAGTGGAACTGCCGTAATGGAAAGGACGGGACGACTAGGAGCGGTTTATCGATTGTAAAAATGTCGAGTGGGGGGCGCGTGCGAATGGCAGGGTAGTGGATTGCCTGGTGGATAAATGGATTCATGCATAGTACTATGGGGGCCCAATTAGATGTCATGTCTACTCGATGCCCAATTAAATGGCTTTCGATGTCATGTCAAGCGCCGGAAAATTACAGGTGATCTGAAGCTTTCCATTCTCCCATGATACGGGCTTCGAGAGCCCTTGGATCTGAGATCGAACGGTTGCATGGCATGATTCTAGACCTATGGGTGAATATCCTATCCGGAGGGTTATTCGCAAATTTTCAGCAACTTAGCATGCGACTGCTCGATTCAGATCCAAGGTCTGCCAAGAGTCCGTATCATGGTCGCGCCTACCACGACGTCGCCGCCTTTCGCGTGGTCGCGCCTTGGAGATTTAACACGGTGCGTTAGGCTATCTGATGTTGGCATGTCATAGATAGTCATCACTTAGTCACTCATACAACAAGGTTAGCTATAAGGTTGGCTATAAGAGTATTTTTTTGTTTACTTCTCTCTGTCTCTTTCTTCGTAGTATTTATTGCATTTGCCAAGGAGTGACCTCTTCCAATGAAATGGTGCTTAGATGAGGTGCTATGGGCATTAAATGGCTTAGCAACTCAAGTCCCCAATGCATAGGTGTGTTTTTTGTTGCTAAGTTTGCTTCATCTAGGTACACGCGCTTAGCACCGATTCTTCCTGGGGTCACCAAACTAGTCTCTCTCTTCTTAATTAACTTGCCACATCAAACTTTATGCCTATGTGGCAGGCTTAGCACCTGTAGGATCAAGTACAATAGTGGGCTATAAGCCTGCTTTACATGACATTTTTGCATATGTGGGGGAAGAGGCAAGGAAAAAGTGGAGGAGTGGGCTCTCAAGCAAGAGCCAGCCTCTACATGGTGGAGCATCGGGAGAGGCACCTGTATGGACATGGTCAGGAATCGGGAGACTCAAGCCGGTCGTAGCGCCGCAGTTAAAATGATAATGGCAAGTCAAATCACGGGCCCCACCTGTCCGTGAGTAACTCACTTGTCAAATCACACAGCCCTACGCTTGCGAGAGCCTACTCCCTCATCTTCTCGCGTCTCTGTCGAACCGACTAGGCGGAACTGCTTCGCCTACCGCAAGGAAAAGCCCGCCCTCGACTTTTAAATAGTATAGTATACTAAATTTTGTATCCATGGATTGCGCCATGGAGCAAAGCCTCAAGAAAACAGCGGTACACATGTACGGAGTATACAGCACACCCGTCGCGTTCGCGTCGCACCCTAGATGGTCGGTCGGTCTAGCATGCCGCTCTCCGAATGGAACGCACGTCATATTGCATTTGCACACACATGTGAGACCGCAATTGAGAACCGACCATAGGCACACTCCCCGGCCCCGCAAGTCGGGTGAGTTAATAGAAGTACATACTCCACCTTGGTACCTGGACGATCCTTGCAAGACACGGAAGATCAGTTCGTCCATGCATGTGACCAGACTCCAGCAGACACGCCTGGATTGGCTATCGTCTACATATCGTGCAGGTTGTGTTGTACAGGGCTGTAGTTCTGGTGAGAAATATAAAAAAAGGTTTCTTGTCATCTCGCAAAATTAGGTGTCATGTGCTTCGGGTCACTGTGAGGGTTAAACAGCGACAATTGAGTTGGGCTAGTCATTGGGGGCACATGCACGAAGACTACTCGGCTGCCATCTAGGTCAAGCCGGCTATGTTAATTAGGACATCTATCAACGGACCCCTTTTCTACGAGTTTATCTTTAATTTGAGCTCGATCCTCGCCTAGTTTGTCCATCGATTCATCTTGTCTCCTTTGGGCAAAGGAGGTTATGATTTCTTGTCATGTGGCATTTTTCGTGTTATATGTTATAATCTGTGCTTGAGATCAAAATGACAACAACTGCACCTCTGGGGCACGTGCATGAAGACTTCTCGACAGTCATTGCCGAGGTCAAGCCGGCTCCGGCCGGTAGACAAAAGAAAACTAGTACTCCACTATATAGGCAGGAGCCTCCGCGCTTGCTTGCTAGTGTTGCTCTCTTCACACTGTCTCGTCCTCTCCAGATCTAAACACGACAGCGGTGGCCACACTCTCTCTCTCTACTCACTGCTGGTCACAGGTCCAGCCTAATCCTCTCCGCCGGGGAAGGTGAGAAGGTGCATCGTTCACGCGGTCGTCCTCGGTGACGGCTCTTACCCACTGCCGGCGCGTCCCGATCAGCATGCCATGTCTTTCTCTCCCAAGCATCACTGGCGAGGGAGGGCCTCCCACCCCTTCTTCCTCGCTGCCATAGTGTGGGCAGATCCGGCCTCCCGCCGCCCACCTAGCATCATCTCGGCGACCCTCATGTATAACTTCCTTCGAAACTGGCCTTACTCTACTTCCCGAGCTCCTGACGTCATTGCATTTGTATCTTTTACTCTACTTCCCGAGCTCCTGACGTCACTGCACGTCCTTGACCCTCATTTATAACGCAGAAACAGAGAGACAGATCCAATCTCGGAGGGGCTCTCGCCCCTCCCACGCCATGGAGACCATGGACCAGAGGGGAAACCCTTCTCCCATCTAGGGAGAAGGTCAAGGAAGAAGAAGAAGAAGGAGGGGGGGGGGGCTCTCTCCCCATCGCTTCCGGTGGCGCCGGGACGCCGCCGGGGCCATCATCATCACCGCGATATTCACCAACACCTCCATCATCTTCACCAACATCTCCATCACCTTCCCCCCTCTATCTACAGCGGTCCACTCTCCCGCAACTCGCTGTACCCTCTACTTGAACATGGTGCTTTATGCTTCATATTATTATCCAATGATGTGTTGCCATCCTATGATGTCTGAGTAGATTTTCGTTGTCCTATCGGTGGTTGACGAATTGCTATGATTGATTTAATTTGCTTGTGTTTATGTTGATGTCCTTTGGTGCCCATCATATGAGCGTGCGCGTGGATCACACCATAGGGTTAGTTGTATGTTGATAGGACTATGTATTGGAGGGCAAGAGTGACAAAAGCTTCAACCTAGCATAGAAATTGATGCATACTGGATTGAAGGGGGACCAATATATCTTAATGCTATGGTTGGGTTTTACCTTAATGAACGTTATTAGTTGCGGATGCTTGCTAATAGTTCCAATCATAAGTGCATAGAATTCCAAGTAAGGGATGACATGCTAGCAGTGGCCTCTCCCGCATAAAACTTGCTATCGGTCTAGTAAACTAGTCAATTGCTTAGGGACAATTTCGCAACTCCTACCACCACTTTTCCACACTCACTATATTTACTTTATTGTATTTTTATCTAAACAACCCCTAGTTTTTATTCTCGTGCTCTTTATTACCTTGCAAACCTATCCAACAACACCTACAAAGTACTTCTAGTTTCATACTTGTTCTAGGTAAAGCGAACGTTAAGCGTGCGTAGAGTTGTATCGGTGGTCGATAGAACTTGAGGGAATATTTGTTCTACCTTTAGCTCCTCGTTGGGTTCGACACTCTTACTTATCGAAAGAGGCTACAATTGATCCCCTATACTTTTAGGTTATTAAGACCTTTTTCTGGCGCCGTTGCCGGGGAGCAATAGCGTGGGGTGAATATTCTTGTGTGTGCTTGTTTGCTTTATCACTAAGTATTTTTTATTTGTTGTTCTTAGTTGTTTTCTATCTTTAGTTATGGGTAGGAAACACAAAATACCAAAAAAAATTAGTTGTACCTACTGAACCAATGGTTAAAGAACCACTCAAAATCTATCACACTCCTAAAGCTTTTTACTTGGACCATCTTCGATCCCTATGTGCTCGTGCCGAAACCCCAACTAGCTTAGTTGAGGGAAAATCCTTAGATGAGCATGCTTGTTATGTGCGACACCGTATATCTGAAAAAGGGAAACTTTTGCTGGGTCAAATTCATCGTTTGCAATGTTATGCTTGGAATTTATGTGAAATATATGATTTTACTTGTTGTTCTGAAAACACTAAGAAACACCTTCCCTATCAATGTGAGTTTAGTGATAATGGAATCATATCTTCGTATGCTAAAGGTATTTATAGTTACTATGATGTTCAACAAATTGAAGAATTTGTTGCTTTTAAGGGTGCTTATGAAATTTCTTCTTTGATTGAAAAGTAAGGTGCTACTCTACAAATCTGAAAATTTTGCCATACTTAAATATTGCTATGATAATTATGCTTCTAATGCCTATGTTGAACCATATATTGAGGACTACTCCGCTGTCCAAGAAGAGACTAATATTTTGCAGGAGTCTATGGAAGAAGAAATTGATGAAACTGTGAGCTCATTGGATGAAAAAGATGATGAGGAGAGCGAAGAACAAAAGGAGGAAGAGCGGATTAGCTACCCGTGCCCACCTTCTAATGAGAGTAACTCTTCAACTCATACATTTTTTAATTTCCCTTCGTGCTTACCGAAGGATGATTGCTATGATGACTGTTATGATCCCGTTGATTCTCTTGAAATATCCGTTTTTGATGATGCTTGCTATGCTTGTGGCCAAGATGCCAGTATGAATTATGCTTATGGAGATGAACTTGCTATAGTTCCTTATGTTAAACATGAAATTGTTGCTATTGCACCCACACATGATAGTCCTATTATCTTTTTTGAATTCTCCCGATTATACTATATCGGAGAAGTTTACCCTTATTAAGGATTACATTGATGGGTTGCCTTATAGTGTTGCACGTGATGATTTTGATGAATATAATATGCATGTGCTTGCTGCTCCTACTTGGAATTCTTATGAGAGAGGAACTATACCTCCACCACTCTATGTCTCCCACACGATAAAATTGCAAGAAATTGCTTATACTATGCATTGGCCTTTACTATGTGTGCATGAATTGTTCTTTTATGACATGCCGATGCATAGGAAGAGAGTTAGACTTCGTCATTACATGATATATGTTGCTTTGTGCTCACTACTAAATTACAAATCATTGCTAATTAAAATTGGCTTTGATATACCTTGGGATCCGGGTGGTTCACTACTTGAGCACTATATGCCTAGCTTAATGGCTTTAAAGAAAGCGCTGCTAGGGAGACAACCCGGAAGTTTTAGAGAGTCATTTATTTCTGTTGAGTGCTTTTATAAAGTTTTAAAAAAAGAGGGGAACCAAAACTTTTTCAAAAAGGAAAGTGAAAGTGAGAGAGACAACCATGGTTAAAGTGGGGGAGCTCCTTGAACTTTGTTCATGCTCACGGAAACTTTGTGAATCTTGATTACAGAAACTTTTCAATAAAAATAATCATCCCCTTATACAATTCCATTGTATTATAAAAATAATGTGCCAAGGTTTGCCTTTAGGATGTTTACAATGCTTGTTGGTTTGTACGGTGCAGGACAGAAACTTTGGCTGTAGTGCACGATTTTTAATTTTTTACTGGCATGTCAAACGGTTCTGATTATTTTTACAGTGTATTTCTAGACAAATTGTTTATTTTTCCTAATTTTGGCATAATTTTTCAAGTATCAGAAGTATGGTTAACGTTCAGATTATTACAAACTGTTCTGTTTTAGACAGATTCTGTTTTTGATGCATAGTTTGCTTGTTTTGATGAAACTATTGATTTATATCAGTGGATTAAGCCATGAGCTATATTACAGTAGACACAATGCAAAAACAAAATATGAATTGGTTTGCAATAGTACTTAGAGTAGTGATTTGCTTTATTATACTAACAGATCTTACCGAGTTTTCTCTTGAAGTTTTGTGTGGATGAAGTGTTCGAAGATCGAGGATGTTTCGATATGAGGATAAGGAGGAGAGGCAAGAGCTCAAGCTTGGGGATGCCCAAGGCACCCCAAGTAAATATTCAAGGAGACTCAAGCGTTTAAGCTTGGGGATGCCCCAGAAGGCATCCCCTCTTTCTTCAACAAGTATCGGTATGTTTTCGGATTCGTTTCGTTCATGCGATATGTGCAAATCTTGGAGCGTCCTTTGCATTTAGTTTTCACTTTTTCTTTTATGCACCATGCTGGTATGAGATAGTCCTTGGTTGATTTATAGAATGCTCTTTGCACTTCACTTATATCTTTTGAGTATGTCTTTATAGAATGCTCATGTGCTTCACTTATATCATTTGAGGTTTGGATTGCCTGTTTCTCTTTACATAGACAACCTCCATTTGTAGAATGCTCTTTTGCTTCACTTATATTTGTTAGAGCGTGGGCATATCTCTTGTAGAAATAATTAAACTCTCTTGCTTCACTTATATCTATTTAGGGAGATGACAGGAACTGGTCATTCACATGGTTACTCATAAAATCCTACATAAAACTTGTAGATCACTGAATATGATATGTTTGATTCCTTGCAATAGTTTTGCGATATAAAGGTGGTGATATTAGAGTTGTGCTAGTTGAGTAATTGTGAAATTGAGAAATACTTGTGTTGAGGTTTGCAAGTCCCGTAGCATGCACGTATGGTGAACCGTTATGTAACGAAGTCGGAGCATGAGGTGTTCTTTCATTGCTTTCCTTATGAGTGGCGGTCGGGGACGAGCGATGGTCTTTTCCTACCAATCTATCCCCCTAGGGGCATGCGTAGTAGTACTTTGCTTCGAGGGCTAATAAACTTTTGCAATAAGTACATGAGTTCTTTATGACTAATGTGAGTCCATGGATTATACGCACTCTCACCCTTCCATCATTGCTAGCCTCTTCGGTACTGTGCATTGCCCTTTCTCACCTTGAGAGCTGGTGCAAACTTCGCCGGTGCATCCAAACCCCGTGATACGATACGCTCTATCACACATAAACCTCCTTATATCTTCCTCAAAACAGCCACCATACCTACCTATCATGGCATTTCCATAGCCATTCCGAGATATATTGCCATGCAACTTCCATCATCATCATGTACATGACTTGAGCATTTATTATCATATTTCTTTGCATGATCGTAAGATAGCTAGCATGATGTTTTCATGGCTTGTCTGTTTTTTGATGTCATTGCTACGCTAGATCATTGCACATCCCGGTACACTGCCGGAGGCATTCACATAGAGTCATATCTCTGTTCTAGTATCGAGTTGTAATATTGAGTTGTAAGTAAATAAAAGTGTGATGATCATCATTATTAGAGCATTGCCCCAGTGAGGAAAGGATGATGGAGACTATGATTCCCCTACAAGTCGGGATGAGCTCCGGACGAAAAAATATAAAAAAAGAGAAAGGCCAAAAAAAAGAGAAGGCCCAAAAAAAGAAGAACAAAAAACAAAAAAAAGAGAGAAAAAGAGAGAAGGGGCAATGTTACTATCCTTTTACCACACTTGTGCTTCAGAGTAGCACCATGATCTTCATATAGAGAGTCTCTTGAGTTATCACTTCCATATACTAGTGGGAATTTTCATTATAGAACTTGGCTTGTATATTCCAACGATGGGCTTCCTCAAATGCCCTAGGTCTTCATGAGCAAGCAAGTTGGATGCACGCCCACTTAGTTTCAGTTTGAGCTTTCATATACTTATAGCTCTAGTGCATCCGTTGCATGGAAATCCCTACTCCTCACATTGACATCAATTGATGGGCATCTCCATAGCCCGTTATTAGCCGCGTCGATGTGAGAATTTCTTCTTTTTTTGTCTTCTCCACATAACCCCCATCATCATATTCTATTCCACCTATAGTGTTATATCCATGGCTTGCGCTCATGTATTGCGTGAGGGTTGAAAAAGCTGAAGCGCGTTAAAAAGTATGAACCAATTGCTCGGCTTGTCATCGGGTTGTGCATGATTTGAATGCTTTGTGTGGTGAAGATGGAGCATAGCCAGACTATATGATTTTGTAGGGATGAGCTTTATTTGGCTATGTTATTTCGATAAGACTTAATTGCTTGGTTGGTATGCTTGAAGTATTATTGTTTTTATGTCAAATGATAGACTGTTGCTTTGAATCACTCGTGTCTTAATATTCATGCCATGATTAGATTATGTGATCAAGATTATGCTAGGTAGCATTCCACATAAAAATTATCTTTTTTATCATTTACCTACTCGAGGACGAGTAGGAATTAAGCTTGGGGATGTTGATACGTCTCCGTCGTATCTATAACTTTTGATTGTTCCATGCCAATATTATACAACTTTCATATACATTTTGGCAACTTTTTATACTATTTTTGGGACTAACATATTGATCCAAAGGCTCAATGCAGTTCTGCTTGTTGCATGTTTTATGTTTCGCAGAAACCCCATATCAAACGGAATCCAAACGGGATAAAAACGGATGGAGAATATTTTTGGAATATTTGGAAAATTCTGGAAGAAGAATCAAAGCGAGACGGTGCCCGAGGTGGCCACGAGGTAGGGGGCGCGCCCCTGACCCTCGTGGGCCACCCGTAAGGCGGTTGATGCCCTTCTTCGGCCACAAGAAAGCTAATTTTCAGGGAAAAAAATCACGGCATAGATTTCAGTCCAATCGGAGTTACGGATCTCCATATATATACGAAACGGTGAAAGGGCAGCGGAGGGAACGCAGAAACAGAGAGAGACAGAGAGACAGATCCAATCTCGGAGGGGCTCTCGCCTCTCCCACGCCATGGAGACCATGGACCAGAGGGGAAACCCTTCTCCTATCTAGGGAGAAGGTCAAGGAAGAAGAAGAAGGGGGGGGGCTCTCCCCCTCGCTTTCGGTGGCGCTGGGACGCCGCCGGGGCCATCATCATCACCGTGATATTCACCAACACCTCCGTCATCTTCACCAACATCTTCATCACCTTCCCCCCTCTATCTACAACGGTCCACTCTCCCGCAACCCGCTATACCCTCTACTTGAACATGGTGCTTTATGCTTCATATTATTATCCAATGATGTGTTGCCATCCTATGATGTATGAGTAGATTTTCGTTGTCCTATCGGTGGTTGATGAATTGCTATGATTGATTTAATTTGCTTGTGGTTATGTTGCTATCCTTTGGTGCCCATCATATGAACGCGCGCGTGGATCACACCATAGGGTTAGTTGTATGTTGATAGGACTATGTATTGGAGGGCAAGAGTGATGTAAGCTTCAACCTAGCATAGAAATTGATGCATACGGATTGAAGGGGACCAATATATCTTAATGCTATGGTTGGGTTTTACCTTAATGAATGTTAGTAGTTGCGGATGCTTGCTAATAGTTCCAATCATAAGTGCATAGAATTCCAAGTAAGGGATGACATGCTAGCAGTGGCCTCTCCCACATAAAACTTGCTATCGGTCTAGTAAACTAGTCAATTGCTTAGGGACAATTTTGCAACTCCTACCACCACTTCTCCACACTCGCTATATTTACTTTATTGTGTTTTTATCTAAACAGCCCCTAGTTTTTATTCTCGTGCTCTTTATTACCTTGCAAACCTATCCAACAACACCTACAAAGTACTTCTAGTTTCATACTTGTTCTAGGTAAGGCGAACGTTAAGCGTGCGTAGAGTTGTATCGGTGGTCGATATAACTTGAGGGAATATTTGTTCTACCTTTAGCTCCTCGTTGGGTTTGAACTCTTACTTATCGAAAGAGGCTACAATTGATCCCCTATACTTGTGGGTTATCAGTACTTGGTTCAAACAAGGAAGAAAGGGGGTGGGGTGGGGGAGATTTGTTACCTGAATCTAGGACTTGGTCGAAAGAGGAAATAATGGGGGCGAAAAGTATCAGAGACTGGCTATCCAACTGGTCTCTAGGTCTAATAGGGAAATAAAGGGAACATAGTACAAACTCAATATAAACCCGATCTATTGGTTGAAAAAGGAAAGAAAGTGGGGACTGGGGGACAAGTCAACAGAGTAAGTCTAACACTAGATTTACTAGCCTCACACAGTATAAGGTGGCTATATATCGAACAAAAATGGGACCAACCCAGATATCCTCTTCTGATGTTTGTTGCCTCGAGCCGCTCTTATGTAATGCCACTGGTAAAATGTAGCAGTCGCACTGTTAAAAGTAAGGACACGTTAAACCAATGTTGTTTCCAATGTAATGCCTCCAGTAATATGAATCAATGGCACTTTTTTTCATGTCCTGCTAAATTTCCCATTAAGATAAGTTGCTTCTTTTCGTTAGAGATGCAAATGTCCTGGTCTGCCTACTCTCCAGCAGCTTCACGACCAACCTTGATGTTGCTCAATTTTATTGCAACTAATGAAGAAGCTATGTGGGTTTCGTTTTCTGATGGAAATGGAACCGGGGCTGGAGCCCTTTTCTTAAAAGAAGAAGAAGAAGAAGCTGCTAGCTCATGGGACATTGCTTCATTTTAGGTGAACTACACCAAAAGGTCCCATGAACTGAATCATCCATGTTGGTGACTGGTGTCATCCCTTCTATGATGGCGTTGACTGCAGATATGGTTCCCATCACGAGGTATGTTCCTTTTTGGTCTGACCGTTTGCCAAAGTCCTGCATGTTGATCCTGCTCTTGTGCTACTGTTTTGGCACTGCCATGATAAAGCAGTAATGTTATTATTTTGCACCTTAATCTAGTTGCACTATTAATTTGAGGCAATGTTTTGGCACCGCTAGTGCCACTGTTTTTTTACATATCGAAAGAGGCGGTTCCCTCTGATTTCATTAAAAAACCCAACCATAGAGAACCATTATCCGACAACATCTCAGTGTAAACGGGCAGTTATGCAACTACTACTAGAACGGACTGAGTACTAGCAGGAGACAAGTTCGCCACATAAGCTAGGAAGGTAGGGGGACGCATCACCAGCTCGACCAAGTTTGGATTACAACCCAAATGCTACCATAGAAACATCAAGGGGAAGATAGGGACTGAAAGAGCCAGCTTCAAAGATCCCGCCTAAGCACCCCTGCCTTCATCCATGACGCCTTACGGTACACCTTGTTTGCCACCGCTCAACCCTAGTGTCACCGATAAAATGAAGTAATAATACGCTTAAAATAGAGCGAGTGTCCTCTCTATCATTTCATTTCCAATGTAGATAAAGAAAGTGCTTCTCTTTGTTAATGTATGTTTCATCAACTAGTCCCATTGTTTAATGTTTAAGCGTTTCTGCAAACTAGGGTGCTTAATTTTAGTTGATCTGCACAAAAATAGAGATTTGAATGTCTCAAGGCCCTCCTTGTACTACCGCTGTACATCGATGTACATCATCGCGAAGGTGTATCGGGAGACTTGGGTCGATTTCGAAGATGATGTAATATTTTCTTCTGTTTATTAGTGTATGTTTCATCAACTAGTGCCACTATAATCTAGTCACGCCTTTTCATTATCTATGCAAACAGGGTTATTCAGCTGCATTTTGGTGGAACAGCACAAATGTACGGATGGAACCAGCATATATGCAGAGTGCGAGGTGCCAAGTAAAAATTACCGACACCAAACCTGCTCCATCTAAGCATTGGCATCCACCACCATCAGTGGGATGTGTGGCTCTCACTGTGGATGGATCTTTCTCGGCAGCAAGTCCTCTAACCAAATACTATTAGCTTAGACTTAAAAAAATACTAGTAGCTTATATTGGCAGTTTTCTAGGGGTGTACTATTTTCTGAAAGAAGCACCAATCTATTTTTCTTTATTTGTACACAGTGTCACAACTTTGACCCAAAGGTCCAGAGCTATTTTAGGGTGATTGGCGTAGTACTCGGAGACTGATTGTAAGCATGATTTTTATTAGTTGTCACACTGATTGTAAGCATGAGCAGGTGGAAGATTAGGTTAGTGCGAAGCTTACCTTAAACCTACCGGCGCCGTTGAAACGAGGCGAGCGTCGAGGGAACCATGGAGAACGGCGGAAAAGCGACGTCGCGCCATCCGGCCTCCTCTTGCGGTGGGAGAACGAATACTCTTGTGGCTCCGGCTGGCTCTGCACCCTCACGAACGGCACACCGTACTCGATCGATTCGTTATCCTCTGGGTGCTTGACCTTTGACCTGTACGCCCACCACCTCCGCCTGACTTCCGCCTCGGGCAAATCTGTCTGCTCCATCACCCAGAGGAGATACTCGATGAACTCGAAGGACTGCGACGTGACTACGGCCGAGGAATACATCGCCGTCGTCTCGCTCTTTCGCATACATTGCCACATGGCCCTCACCGTTCTCAAAATCTCCCACTCATTGTCAAACCAAGTAAGGATCTCCTTCAACCTGGCTAACTTTGCCTAGTCACCGCTGGCGATCTGCCTGATTCGCTGCTGCATCCCCTCCATAGATGTCCTTCTGAGTGGTCCGGTGCTAGCTTTGGAAGATGGGAGGAGAGACGGTGGTCTTGCAATAGAGAAGAGGGAGAGGCGAGACGGTGGTTTTGGAATGGAGATGATGGACAGGAGAGGTTCCCCTGCCTTTCGGTCACTGACAGGTGGGCCTCGCGCTTGGTGGGACCCATGTGTTAGTGTCTCAATGGCAGGATGGGCTATGTAAGGGGATCCTCGTCCAAGGAGAGAGGAGGTGGTTTTGCAATGGAGAAGAGGGAGAGGCGAGACGGTGGTTTTGGAAAGGAGATGATGGAGAGGAGAGGAGGTGGTTTTGCAATGGAGAAGAGGGAGAGGAGCGTGCGGCAGCTTTTTAGGATCAAAATCAAAATCAATTTACCCTTCAATTAAGAAAGCGACCCCACATTAACTAGTCTCCCTTTTATTCTGGGTCATAATTGACCATAATTTTCACAAATAAAATATATGTTATACGTTGCAAAAATAATATAATTTGAAAGTACATTCAGATACAAACCAAACGGTACAATTTTTGGTGACATGCATTCACATTTTGCTTGTCAAATATAGTACGTGGTCAAACTTTGACCCAAAATACGCAAAACAAAAAAATACTTCCAAGACCAGCGCCGCTCTTCCGCTCTTCTCCTCTTAAACCACCGCCGCTCCTCTCCTGTTCCAATCTAAATCCAGCGCTGCTCCTCTCCTCTTCCATTTCAAAACCACCGCCCCTCCTCTCCTGTTCCAATCCAAAACCAGCGTCGCTCCTCTCCCGTTCTAAACCAAAACCAGTGCTACTCCTCTCCTCTTCCATTCAAAAACCACCGCCGGCGAGTGAAGGTGCTGTGAAGAAGTAGATCGATGGAGGAGTACAACCGATACGTGGTGATCGTAGACGGCGACCCTGTGAAGCTAGCTAGGATGTTGGAGATACAGTCTTGGTTTGACAACAAGGACCAACTAGTGGCGACGGCGACATCCATGGCCAAATATCTGCAACAGAGAGAAAAGGAGGCGATACTCCCAGAGGGAGTCGCGCGGGAGTACATGGAGTTGCTCTCCTGGGCCATGGAGCAAACAGATTCACCGAATCCGATCGTGAGGGAGCGGTGGTGGGAGTATCGATCCCAGATGGAGCATCCACCAGAGATTGAAGGATCGAGCATCTCTGTGGTGCCGTTTGTGAGGGTGTCGTGCGAGCGAGCCGGTGGAGTCTTCGTCGACCGAACCCAACTGCAAGAGGAGAAAAACAGTTGGCCCGACGACGCTTCCCCGCCATCCTCTCCCTTGCCGTTCACATCGTCTCACGGGGCGGTTGTCTGCCACCGAGGAATAGGAGGGATTTGCCCCCCCCAGACCAATAGTCGGGCAGGTTGTGAATTTTGAGGAGGAGCTTAGGGTTGTTTGTGAATTGTGTTTTGTGTTGTGTATTTTGAGAGTACTTTCAGATATGAATGTCTTTTGAATTTCAGATTTGCAGTATTGAGCATATGAAGTATTTTATGAATTCTAGAGATCTATTTTTAGTAGTAAAAAATGTAGTTTCATAAGAGTATAAAAGTGCAGACAATGTGATTCTCAGAGAAGAAACTGCAAGTTTCAGTTTCAGATAAGAAACTCCAAGTTCAGTTTCAGATAAGAAACTGCAACTTTCAGAGGCAGAGCATTTATATTAACATGGCCTTTTCAAACAGTGTTAACATCATGCTGGAAGTTTTATTCATGGTCGAAACTGGAACTACCAGCCAGTTAACATCATGCTGATCAACATTCATGCATAGCACATCTTCATATGATGCACATTTTCTCTGCACAGGTGGAATCGAACCCGAGCGGAATAGCTGTCGGGCAGTGTCACTCGGCCACTGGGCTAGTTCAGTTGTTTCGTTACTAATAAGGCACTTCCTCAGGTGGTCGGATCTCCTCCTGCGCCTTTGTGCGCTCGCCGCGACGCCGCTGTCTGCCGTTGTGAACATGCTGAACAAACGAGAGGAATCTGGAGAGGACTGTACATGGAGAGGCGGACAGTCGGGACCCTCCAGGTCTATGGCCGTACGCAAGCAAGTGCCTCATCGAAAAAATACTTCCTCCTAATGCTATACTGACGTTGGAGCCCATGGGTTTGTCAACATAGTTACATTTTTTTAGGTGCTTCAACATAGTTACTATAGGAGATAAATTCACAACAAAGTCGGGGAGCTGGAAGGTATCATTTATTATCACTGGGGCAGCAAGTATCAACTGGGTTTTGGGCTGCCCCGTCTAGGCTTTCTTTTTTAACATGCGCAGCCCACGACCTCGGATGGGAGGTCCATAAGGCTGTTTGTATTTTCTTGAGGGCTGTCATGTATCGACCGACCAATGGACCTCCCATCGGAGGTTTTATTTTTCCTGAAACATCGGCAACCCAATTTATGTATTTTTTTGAAGAAAACGCAGAGGTCTGTTCTATTTTTCTATATAAGAATAGGAACGCCTGGTCCAACTTATGTTTCCCTTCTAACTATATTATATATATTTAAGTTATTTTATATGTTATTATATATTATTGTTATTGTCATCATATATTTAACAGATACTTACATATGTAAGAAAACAATATCCCGCATCTTGTTATCTTATAAAAATAATTTCTTAACAATAAAATCCTGGATTTTTTGGCAACAAAATCCTGATGATTGTGTACAAAAGCTTGGTAAGATTTAAGGACCAATGTATATATATATATATATATATATATATATATATATATATATATATATATATATATATATATATATATATATATATATATATATATATATATATATATATATATATATATATATATATATATATATACCGCATATAGGGACACAATCATATTTTCAGGCAAACAGTATAATAAATACTGTTTCATAATCAAAATACACATTGTTTTTACAATGATTCGATTCATCACTCGAACAATACATTCTTCGAGCATCGCGCTTATATTAGGCGGGCACCTTCGTGACCTGCGCCAAGTAGTGCTCGGCCGATATTGGCCCCGCCGGATCCTCGGTCGCTATAATGGTGGCCTCCATATCCGCCCAATAGGCTTTAATGCGGCAAGAGCCATTCGTGCACCCTCTATGCACGCCGACCTCCTCATGGCGCCGACCGAGGCACGGCCCCAAGGAATTGCTGCACCAAGCCAAAATAACTGTCCTGGCTTAGGCCCTTTCGCCAAAGATGGTCTATCACAGCCCGCATTGCAAGCCGGACAACCTCGTGAAGCTCGCCACAAGAGCCATCTTGTCACTTAATGGCAGCGGGCGAGTGGGAGCACCGAATTGCGACTGTAAAAGCTTCTCCACTTCTTTATCACCTTGATCCTCGAAGAACTTGGCGGCGCTACCTGTACTCTTCGCCAAACCGATATCGTCCGCAGGACTCAGCCGTCCATCCAGGGGCGTGATTGATCGAAAAACTTCAGACGCAGCAAGTACGAGCCTCCACCGCGATTTTACCGCCTGTTGAAGTTCCTCCCAAGACCTCGAAGCGCGGTCCTTATTTCCTTGGTGGCATTAAGTTCCTTGTCCAGCTCGGTCGAACTATCCTTATGCTCCTTTTAAGGAGCTCATACCGTCAGCGGCATTTTTAACTCAACAGCCATTTCGCTATCTTTTCTCGCTCGGCGATGAGCAGCCTGTTCGCTCTCAATTCTTCGCCGCCTTTAGGGCAGCCGCATTGCTAACCCGAGCTTGTTCCTTGGCTCGACAAGTTCTGCCCTCAGGGCCTCCACGGTAGCAGCACCATCTGCAACCCGAACATATTACATTAATATCATGTCGCCTCCATATTTTCCTATACAAAGGAAGGCAGAGCACATACCTTGTGATTTGTCCAGCCGCTCGTTCACCAGCGTGATATCGGCATCAATCGATCCAATCTTCATGGTTAGTTCGGCAACTTCAACGGATCGGCGGCAGCCGACCTACGTGTACCGCATGAATTTACAAGCGTAATCATGTATTTATGATCCTCGCTTACGCCTATGGCGGGCAAACCAGAGTCTCGAGGGCTACTATCTATATGGAGCACACCTAACGCGTGCCTCACAGCCAAAAAAACAGTGTATTCTTCACTACATACCTCAAAGCCTCCGAGGCGACTTGTAAATGTTTCATTCAAACCGCTTAGAAGCGGATGAAATCTTCTTGAGCACGCGGCCATTAATGAGCGGTGCTCCTCCGAGAGGGCAGCTCGCCCAAAGAGGGTCTGCTAGTACGTCCGCCGGACATCGAACTGTGTCGGACCCTTCCCATCGCCTCGTGGGAGCCAAACGCCCGGGCTCGGGCGGCCGACGATTGGCTTCCGCTTCAGCAGATCCGGACTCCTCGTGGCGACACCTCGCCTCGCCCGCTTCATGAGCCGGAGAGGTGGGTGGGGTCTCGCTCTCCATCATCTCCGAAGGAAGATCCCCAGAAGATGAACTCTGTTGAGAAGGGCTGCTAGCCGGACTGCGAAAGACGAATCCTGGTTATTGATCTAGGAGGAACGCAGTACCTTCGAATTAAAAATTAACTTACAACTCGGTGGAGGGCTGGCCCGTTGGTGGGCACGACGCGGTGAGGGTGCCCGTCGGGGCAGAGCCCCCTGGTGTTATCTTTTTCCCTGGTTTGGGCATCTCTGTCTCCGAGTCTTCGGGGGCAGCCCTCTTCTTCCCGTGCGGGGAGGAGGCCTTAGCCTCCCCTTCCCGACTATCCTCCTTAGGGGAGGCAACAATTCCCCCGATTCGGATGCGTATCGTGTGAAGTTTGGTTTCTTCGTTTCTTCCCTTGTCTTTCCCTCGAGGGCATTCTCACGAGTACCCGGTCAAGCATCTTGGCCATGGTGGGACCAGCAAGCCTTCGAAGTGGCACCGACACCTGATTCTCTCCGCTTTGCCGAGCCATTCCTGGCCACGGATGATTTTAGAATAAACAATTATGACAAATACAAAATAAGGTGTCTGGTATCAAGTTTACTTACTTGGGTATCTAGGCGATTGCAGCTTAGGCCCGCATCCTCGGTGGTGTCCGGACACTTTACTTTCGGTCTGAAGATTAATTTGCACATCCCTTCGAGCTTCAGGCTGAAGAAGTGCTTGACGGTCCGCGGACCCTCTGGATTGAACTCCCACATCCGGAGAGGCCGGCGTTGGCACGGCAACATCCGTCGGATTAACATCACTTGCATTATGCTGACAAGGTTAATGTCCCTCTCAAGAAGCTCTCGGATGCGGTTCTCGCGAAGATCGAACATCATCGGCGGGCCCCAATTCCGCCCTACGTCGGTCCAAGACGCTAGTTGTGACGGAGGGCCCGAGCGGAACTCGGGGGCAGCCACCCACTTTGTGCCTCTCGGAGCCGTGACATAAAACCACCTCCGTTGTCATACATCGGATACTTCTGGGAAAGAACCCTCTGGCCATGGGGCATCAGCATTCCTGCTTATTATGGCACCTCCAAGACTCAGCGTGTCGCTCGATCATCTTCGCTTCACATTGAAGGTCTTGAGCCATAAGCCGAAGTGTGGGGTGACATGGAGGAATGCCTCGCACACTACAATGAACGACGAGATATGGAGGATAGCGTCCGGAGCTAGATCATGAAAATCCAACCCATAATAGAACATGAGCCATCTCACAAAAGGATCGAGGGCAAGGCCCAAGCCACGGAGGAAGTGGGGAACAAACACGACGCACTCATTGGGCTCCGGTGTAGGGATGACCTGCCCTGGAGCAGGAAGCCTGTGCTGGATGTCGGCGGTCAGATATCCAACCTCCCTAAGCTTCACAATGTCCTCCGCTTGAATCGAGGAGGACACCCACCGGCCTTGAGGGTCGGATCCGGACATATTGAAGGATCTGGGGTGTGGGAGCTTAGATCTCGGGTGTTAGAACTCGAGGTGCGGAAGGGCGCGAGGGAGGTGGAAAAGAGGCATAGGCCTCGGCCCCTTTTATAAAGGGGGTGCATATCAAGAGTCCTTAGGGAGACCGCTTGAGGTTTACCTGACGGCACACGGAGTCATACCAACGATCGTCATGGGGCTACGCACGCCCGCATTAATGGAAGATCCCATAATAAGAGGGACACGATCTTGCCTCGACAGGACGTGCCAATAAAACCGCCTCGCAACACGAGTCGAGGTGGGGCAAGAGACACCAGTTCGCATTGGACCGGGCCACGATGCAAGATCATGACGTACGAAGATTGCCAGCAGATCGGATTTACGCTATGTTCCCTACAATGGTATGTGAAGATCATCTTGCAGATCCGGACACGGTTTGAGTGTTTGATGATTACTTTGGAGTATTCGGAGGAGGAACCCACCCTGCAATGTCGAAGACAAGACTGCGCGCCGGACTCATCGTAATTGAAGCCTGGTTCAGGGGCTACTGAGGGAGTCCTGGATTAGGGGGTATCCGGACAGCCGGACTATATACAGCGTCCGGACTATTGAAGCATGAAGATACAAGACTCAAGACTTCGACCCGTATCCGGATGGGACTTTCCTTGGCGTGGAAGGCAAGCTTGGCGATCCGGATATTATATTTCCTTCCTTGTAACCGACTCCATGTAAACCCTAGCCCTACCCGATGTCTATATAAACCAGAGAGGTTGGTCCTTAGAAGGCCGATCACAATTACAATCATACCATCATAGGCTAGCTTCTAGGGTTTAGCCTCTAGGATCTCATGGTAGATCTACTATTGTACTACCTATATCTTCAATATTAATCAAGCAGGAAGTAGGGTTTTACCTCCATCGAGAGGGCCCGAACCTGGGTAAACATATGTGTCCCTTGCTTCCTGTTACCATCGCCTAGACGCACAGATCGGGACCCCCTACCCGAGATCCGCCGGTTTTGACACCGACAACGACCTCACCGACACCGTCTTCACACCGGCCGCGGACATCGTCTTCTCCGCCGCCGTAGGTGTCCTTCATCGCCAAGTTAGGGCACGGAAGATCAAACTGCTCGGCCTCATCTTCTACTCCGTCTAGCAGTTCATCATGTGGTAAAATAAAACTCTCTTTTTACTGTCTTTTTGATCCGATAGATTCAATCTTCCTACCAAAATGGTTCTTGCCACCACAAATTTGGATCTATCCTGTTTTGCATCTCATATGATGCCTAGTATATTCACTTATGCTTCACACGTAGTTAGATTCCTCACTTGTACCTATTCTTGGATTCGTACAAATCTGGAACCAACTCTCAATATATAAGTGAATGTATTCGCGCTATGAGGTCAATGTCTTCTAAACTCATTTATCTTCAAAATCTTTTCAGAATGCATATGACCTCTTCCCCTTCCCTCGCATCTCTAATGCTATCACAGTACATGTCCATGGGAGAATCCTTGGTTCTCATAGTCTGCATTCATTTGCGTAATCTTACAAGATCATATCAACTCTCCCGGTTCTGTCCCGACCAACAGACGGAAGCCTTTGACAGTGTTGAAGCCATTCAGTTTGAACTACATGGCCACAGATAAGTCAGCAAGGAAGGGAGGCAGACAGCGCCGTGGGGGAACATCAAGAGATTTTCCACCTGATCTCTATGATCTATAAAAGACAGATCCAGAGGAGGATTACAATAAGCGCAAAACTCGAATCCAATGGATTCGAAGATATTGGGGAGAACAATGGTTCAAGTACAGGTTCGTGATGTTGGGGAACGTAGTAATTTCAAAAAAAAATCCTATGCACATGCAAGATCATGGTGATGCACAACAACGAGAGGGGAGAGTGTGTCCACGTACCCTCGTAGACCGAAAGCGGAAGCGTTAGCACAATGTGGTTGATGTAGTCGTACATCTTCACGATCCGACCGATCAAGTACCGAACGCACGGCACCTCCGAGTTCAGCACACGTTCAGCCCGATGACGACCCTCGAACTCCGATCCAGCCGAGTGTTGAGGGAGAGTTTTGTCAGCATGACGGCATGGTGACGATTATGATGTTCTACCGACGCAGGGCTTCGCCTAAGCACCGGTACGATATTATCGAGGTGGACTATGGTGGAGGGGGGCACCGCACACGGCTAAAAGATTAATGATCAATTGTTGTGTCTTTGGGGTGCCCCCTGCCCCCGTATATAAAGGAGCAACGGGGGAGGCGGCCGCCAGAGAGGGCGGCCAGAGGAGTCCTACTCCCACCGGGAGTAGGACTCCCTCCCTTCCTTGTTGGATTAGGAGAAGGGGGAAAGATGAGAGAGAGAGAGGAAGGAAACGGGGGGCGCCCCCCTCCTTGTTCAATTCAGACTAGAGGGGGAGGCGCCACGCGGCCTGCCCTAGCCGCCTCTCCTCTTCTCCACTAAGGCCCATGTAGGCCCATTAAACCCCGGGGTTCCGTAACCTCCCTTGCATCTCGATATATCCGATAACCCCCGGAACCATTCTGGTGTCCGAATATAGTCGTCCAATATATCAATCTTCATGTCTCGACCATTTCGAGACTCCTCGTCATGTCCGTGATCACATTCGGGATTCCAAACTACCTTCGGTACATCAAAACATATAAACTCATAATATAATTGTCATCGAAACTTTAAGCATGCGGACCCTACGGGTTTGAGAACTATGTAGACATGACCGAGACACGTTTCTGGCCAATAACCAATAGCGGAACCTAGATGATCATATTGGCTCCCACATATTCTACGAAGATCTTTATCGGTCAAACCGCATAACAACATACGTTGTTCCCTTTGTCATCGGTATGTTACTTGCCCGAGATTCGATCGTCGCTATCTCAATACCTAGTTCAATCTGCTATCGCAAGTCTCTTTACTGCTCGTAATACATCATCCCGCAACTAACTCATTAGTTGCAATGCTTGCAAGGCTTAAGTGATGTGCATTACCGAAAGTGGGACCAGAGATACCTCTCCGACAATCGGAGTGACAAATCCTAATCTCGAAATACGCCAACCCAACAAGTACCTTTGGAGACACCTGTAGAGCACCTTTATAATCACCCAGTTACGTTGTGACGTTTGGTAGCACACAAAGTGTTCCTCGGTAAATGGGAGTTGCATAATCTCATAGTCACAGGAACAAGTATAAGACATGAAGAAAGCAATAGCAGAATTGTCTGTGGGAACGACACCTATGGGATCACAAGAATCCCTACTACGGTCGCGGGGCGCGGGGTCGTGAGAAGAGCGGATCAAACAGATAGCACACGGTTTCCTTATCCAGGTTCGGGCCGCGAGGATGCGTAAAACCCTACTCCTGCTTTGGTGGTTTGTTTATCTGTGTTCTTGAACTAGCAATGGGGCGTGAGGAGCTCCAAAGTCGAATCCTCCTCCTGGTCGCCTTTGGGCCTCCTTTTATAGGGAAAGGGGTTGCCACAAAGGGCACATGTGAGGTGGAAAGGGTACAATGATGCGAGTTTATCCTCGCATTACATGACAAGGCGCCTTTAATGCCTCTTGCTTAGGTGTCCTTGCTTTATCGGGACGGGAGAGCCATGTCTCGTCTGTTGCCAGCTCCCTTTCAGGTCGACACACGCCCGGCCAGCGATGCCCGTGGTGCCATGTAGGCAGTGCAGCCGAGGTGGCGCATGGTGGGTCTCCACGAAGATCCGCTAGCTGCCACGCAGTGCCTGCCCAACTGGTTGGGTCGGCACCTGCATGCGAACGGTGGTGGAGGTTTGATTGGCGTGGGCTCGATGGTGGCCCCACGGGTGTTTTGGCAAGGGCTCGCCATAGCCCCGCAAGGGTCTTGCTTGGGCCCGGCAAGGGTCTTGCCGTGGCGCTGTTGTCATCCCTGCAAGGCTCTTGCCGGGGCCTTGTGGTCCTCCTTGGCTGGGATCCCGCCAAGGGTCGCCATCTTCTATAGTGTGTATCTGATCTTGAATGTCTTCACAAAGATCTGCATGCCACCATGGGATGTCTCTCAATCCTTGCCCCATGGGGGCAGTGGATTCAAGGGTGATTCGTCAGAGGTGTGGGGCGAGCAGCCACGGCAAGGGTCTTGCCGGGTTTGCTAAACCGCCTGCAAGGATCTTGCCGGGGAGTCCGCTTGGCCCCTTTGCTCTTTGTGGTCTTGGTCTTGGCGCTGCTCGCTCCTTTTGAGCTTCGGCCTTACTCTTGGCTCACCTCCCTTGCCTTGCTTTCAAGGCGGTGGTGCCCATGGCTCGGGCATCGCCTGCATTGTTATAGGGGTACAAAAGTGTACCCTCTTTTTGTATTAATCGACAGAGCCCCGGCCTGGGCCACACGTAAGCGCAATCGCTGCTGAGCTAGGCCCAAAAACGTGCGCGGGCAAAGGGGTGGTGGTTTTACCGCGGTAAGTCTCTTTCACAAGATCAAGCGCTTCCCATGCCTCCCGTGCGTGGCTCGGTGTGGGAGGCGTGGCGTGACGTGGGCGGCATGCGTGGGGCTGAGCTCTGCTGCGCATGCGCCACGCTGCAGATTACGTGAAAGGAGGCGGCCCGCTTCCATAAGAAGGAATAACCGTGGGCGCTGCTCACTTTCTCCTCTTCTCTCGCATTCTTTTCCAATCTCAGAGCCGCCGCTTTCTCTCTTCCTTCCTTCCTAAGCTTTGCCGTCGTAAATGCCGCCGTTGCTTCGCCACCCCTCTTCCTCAATCCTCTAGACCTCTCGGCCGCCATGGCGCCCAAATCCGCCAAGGGCAAGGGGGTGGCTAAGGGCTCTGGGACCGTGGAGCCGCCGGAGAGCGCGCTGTCGGGGGACCGGACGAAGTCCGCCTTCTTCTTCCCCTCGTCGGTTGATGTTCATGAACTCCGGGCCTCCTTCAAGCCCTTATGGGGAGTGAAGAGGGGGGGAGAGAATTCGGGGCACCCGGCGACACGCGTCATTCCTGCCGCTTGCACCGATCCTGCTCCAAATCGGTATCCCTTTTTTGTCGATTACCTTTCTTGCGGGTTATGCACCCTTTTTCCAATTTCTTCTGCGACATCATGCACACCTTCGCTTTCGCCTCTTGGATTTCACTCGAATGCGGTGGCGTGTTCGGCTCTCTTCACAAGATCTTTATGGAAGGCTTTGCCGAGTGCAGCCCAACACGGCACTCTTTTCGCCATTATTTATCCTCGAATCCAGCCCGGAGGCGTCGTCTCGATCCCAAGATTCAAGGGGCGCCGGGACGGTGCCATGAAGGAGAGGTGGGAGGAATGGCGTGGCGGTGGTGCTAGATTGAAGACGAAGACCGCCGGAATTCTGCAAGGTCCGCCGAAGCGCCGCCGTCCGCGGCAGCGATTGAGTGATGTCGATGTCGCCGACGGAGGCTTATCGTCGCCACCACCAGATCCTCCGGCTGACCCGGCTGGGCTCACCTCGAGATGATCGGGCGGACTTCATTCGCCGGATCGCCCGCTGCATAATAAGGGAGGCCAGCCTGCTTTTACGAACCCGCCGACATTATGCGGTTCATACCGCCTCGACCACAACTTCACGGTGATGGCGATGCCCACTTCGCCGGCGCTTTTTCCAGCTTGATGTGCGCCACGACGGCGAGGTCGAACGGATCGGCAAGGCCGCGAGGGCTGCCGCAAAGGTCGGCAAGGCCGCCAAGGGGCGTTCTTCGTTGCTAGCGGGTGGTCCTTTGTGCAATAACTCACGCCGTCCGAGATCATTGCTATGATGCCGATCGCAACGCCGACGCCCCGTCTCCGAGCCGGAAGGAGCCGACGGACGCAGATGTGCAGCAACTCTTCGACTCCTTGATCGAGGTATACGTCAATGCTGACGTCGGGCGGTGGCTTGTCATGGACACCAACCAGGCGGAGCTGGACTACATCACCACTAGGGCGAGGGAGGCACAGCTTGCCATGGAGGCCGGCAGCGCCGGGGGCGTGGAGGACAAGGCCGCGACGGCTGCGGAGGAGGAGCAGTTCACCCTGTGGGCGGCGGCCACCGAGGAGGTCAGCAGCGTCGACGCTGGAGCTCCGCTTGTCGAGGATGCGGCCGATGAGTCGTCGTCGGAGGAGGACGTGGCGGCGGGCTCGACGCCAGCCAGGGGAAGAGGGCGAGTCCTGCGGTGGTCTGGCTCCTGCGAGCCGGTCCGGCCCGGCAAGGCTACGCGGCCTCAATTGACCCTGGAGGGGTCCGGGCGCCACACGAGGGCCACGGCAGCGAAGGGGCTGACGAAGGCCGCTGAGAAGAAGAAGGCGACAGCCCCTTCCTCATCCAGGCACGCACAAACCCCGCTGCCTTCTTTGCCTCCTCCGGCAAGCGCCGACTCGGATGATGATGTGGAGCTCCTTTGATCTCGGGCCCTCAGCCCGAGAGGAAAAGGAAACTGGTGGAAGAGGAGGAGATGATGACCAGTAAGCACTGCCTCATCGTCATTTCCATTTCAATCGGGTCGCTTGTCTTGATCCATTTTTGACTTTGCAGGGAGGCAGAGACGTTGGCCCAGAGGGTGAAGAGGGCGAGGACTGGCGAAAGGGCAGTCAGCTCCACTGGGCTTCAAAGACACCACCGGTGGTGCTGAGCAGCCTGCATAAAGAGCCCCCGGCGCAGCCCCCAGCCAGAAGTTCGCCACCCTTTTCTTACTCGACATGTGGTAGGCGCTCGATGCTATGATGCTGACCTTGCCAGGTTTGCAGGAGGGGAGCGGGAGCTGGAGGAGCCATAGAGGGCTACTCCTAACACACCACCCCCATCGACTACACCGCCGCGGGGGGCGTCCCCGGCAAGGGCATCAGGCACGGAGCCCACACCCATGGAGGAAGAGGGGAACTCGGGAGCTGGTGACTCTACCACGCGCCAAATGTCAAGGAGAGGGACTGCTTCACACCTGCACCGGTGAGTCGCCTCGTCCTTCGGTTCTGCTTTTTCCCTTATTCTTTTCTTGGCTTCATTGCTCCCATTGCTGCCCAGGCCCTCCTTCAACAGACATGCAAGACGTGGACAATGTTGTTGGAGACATTGCCGAGGAGGCCGCGGCGGAGGCCAGCAGGATTGCCGCCGAGGAGGCCGCCAAAGATGCTGATGAGGCCTCCGCTGACGAAGCCGCCAAGGGTGCTGCCGAGGACGCCGCCATGGGGCCGCCAACATCGGGCGAGGCTTCTGCCGAGGGCGCCAGCGGTGGATCTGCCGGTGAGGCCGGCAAGGCCTCCACCGAGGAAGAGGTGGCAGGTGACCACCTCCTCCTCCTCAACCTCGGCCCCGCAGATATCCTCAAGGTGGGCGACGATCTTTTTCGCCCATCTTCCGTGGGGTTGTCAAAGCGCCCGCCAAAGGGGAAGCCTTTGACGGCGAGGTGCTTGCCGCCACCGGGCTTGAGGTGGTTGATGAGCCGGTGTTGGCGGCGACGGTTCTCCGAAGAGCAGCTTTTCCGCCGCCATTGGGGCCGATTCGAAGCTCCAGTGTTTCATCGTGCCCGCTACCGACAAGGTCAAGTCCAGGATGGCAACGGTGGACAACGCGAGGTGGACTTCAAGGCATGCACATCGAGACGCGGACCTAGTTCCACCGGACTCATGAGGAGCAGAGGGCCTTTCAGAGGAATTGGCCAAGCGCAATGTGGATCTCACCATGAAAATGGCCGACATCGAGAAGGCCTGTGAAAAGGCGGCGAACTTATTGCTGCGCCAAGCCGCCCCAAACCAGCATCAAGCCGCTTTGGATTCCCAGAAGATGACCTCTGGCAAGATGAAGCGAAGCTTATCGCAACGATCCGCTGCAAGGATGAGGAGCTCGAGGTCTTGTCGCGCGACGGACTCATGAAGCTGGAGCAGAGGCACAAAGAGGCACTCGATGCCCAAGCTCGCCCATGCCGGCAAGGTGAAGGAGCTGGAAGCAGAGCGGACGAGCTGAAGGAGCAGGCCCTCAAGCTGTCCGGTGAAAAGAGCACGCCAACCACGCCTTTGGTAGAGGCGCAAGGAGCAGCCATCAGCAGATGGGGGAGCTCTCCGACGCAGAACTCCATCGAGACCTCAAGTCAAGCCGGAGGATCTCGAGAAGATGTTGTCGGAGAGCAGGCTGGAGGAGACCTTGACCAGAGCCTCGAGGAGGAGAAGCAACAAGGGCAACGAGGCCGCCTCCCACCAGTGAATATGTGGTGGGTGAGAACAGTGGATCAGCCATCTGGAGGTCGTTGCCGGCTGGGTCACCTCACAATTGGCCACCATGGGGATGCTAAACGTGAGGTACGCCCCGAGCGCAGAAGGGACCGCTAACGCCAAGCTGACCCAGTTCTTCGAGGGCGCCCTCGAGCCTTGGCCTATCTTCACTCCAACAGACGGCCATGTCTGGCCGAGGAGGCCTCGCAACTTTGCCGGAGGGTCGTGACCAAGGTCCTCACCAAGATGGCGACTTTGGAATCCCGACCTGACTTCGCGGGTCGCGATGAAGAGCTTGCCGGATGGTGTTGACTCACGGTGCTCAAGGAGCGATCAAGCCCATCACCGATCGTGATCGACGAAATCAAGAGGGTGGAAGGCCCGCCGGGATTAGGCATCCCGTTTTCGCCGCCAAGGGTTCCCGACCAAGACAAATTTTATCTTTAGTTAGAACCGCAGCTATGACGTGATGTAATATAACTTTGAAGTACTCTTAATTTTCATGCATGTTATTTCCCCGCTTGATTCCTCTTTGTATGCGTTCCCACGCCGATCGGGTAGGCTTGCCGGCGCAGAAGCCCCTAGCGGCGCTTTTGGGGACGGATCCCGTGGCCTGCCGGCACGCTGTTGCCGACGAGCCACCTTCCGCTCCAAACGCGCCGCCGAATCTGTCGAGCTTGACTCGAGTCATAATCGAGGGCGTTGTTGATCGCGAAGGTTAGTCTGCCATTCTCGACGCAGCCGCTTGAGCTGTTGAGCGGACTCGAAACAGGGCAAGGGCGTTGCCGATCGTGGGAGAGCCCCCTGGCGTGCAGGTTTCTCATACAAAGGCGTGACATCTCCGGGGATAACTCAAATAAGAAGGGTAGCACAAATAAGGGTTCAGTGCAACTTAGCTTCTGTTTGCGATCGCTCGAGTGTCGATATTCTTGCCTCCTTTGTTCTTCAAGGGTCGCGAAGATGCAGGAGTGCCGGGCTAACTGCTAAAGCCGATCCTCACAACTGCGCCCCCCCTACCTGGCGCGCCAAAGATGTCGGTGGGAACGACACCTATGGGATCACAAGAATCCCTACTACGGTCGCGGGGCGCGGGGTCGTGAGAAGAGCGGATCAAACAGATAGCACACGGTTTCTTTATCCAGTGTTCGTGCAGCGAGGATGTGTAAAACCCTACTCCTGCTTTGGTGGTTTGTTTATCTGTGTTCTTGAACTAGCAATGGGCGGAGGAGCTCCAAAGTCGAATCCTCCTCCTGGTCGCCTTTGGGCCTCCTTTTATAGGGAAAAGGGTTGCACAAAGGGCACATGTGAGGTGGAAAGGGCACAAATGATGCGAGTTTATCCTCGTGATTACATGACAAGGCGCCTTTTAATGCGCCTTGCTTAGGTGTCCTTGCTTTATGGGGGACGGGAGAGCCCCTCCCCGTCTGGCCGCCGCTCCCTTTCGTGGTCGACACGCGCCTCGCCAGCGATGCCCGTGGTACCATGTAGGCAAAGGCAGGCAGCTGAGGTGGCGCAGTGGTGGGTCTCCACGAAGATCCGCTTGTCGCCACGCAGTGCCCCGCCCAACTGGTTGGGTCGGCAGCTGCATGCGAATGGTGGTGGACGTTTGATTGGCGTGGGCCTAATGGTGGCCCTACGGGTGTTTTGGCAAGGGCCTCGCCGTAGCCCCGGCAAGGGTCTTGCCGGGGCCCGGGCAAGGGTCTTGCTGTGGCACTGTTGCCATCCCGGCAAGGCTCTTGCCGGGGGCCTTGTGGTCCTCCTTGGCTGGGATCCTGCCAAGGGTCTCATCTTCTATAGTGTGTATCTGATCTTGAATGTCTTCACAAAGATCTGCATGCCACCACGGGGATGTCTCCCGAATCCTTGCCCCATGGGGGCAGTGGACTCAAGGGTGATTCGCTCCGTAGGTGTGGGGCGAGCTGCCACGGCAAGGGTCTTGCCGGGTTTGCTAAAACTGCCTCCCGGCAAGGATCTTGCCGGGGGAGTCCGCTTCGTCCCCTTTGCTCTTTGTGGTCTTGGTCTTGGCGTCATTCTGCTCCTTTCGAGCTCCGGCCTTACCTTGGCTCACCTCCCTTGCCTTGCTCAAGTCGGTGGTGCCATGGCTCGCATCGCCTGCATTGACAGTTATAGGGTACAAAACCCTCTTTTTGTACAATCGACAGAATACTAAACGACCGTGTGCTGTCGACGGAATGGGTCAAGTCAATCACATCATTCTCCTAATGATGTGATCCCGTTAATCAAATGACAACTCATATCTATGGCTAGGAAACATAACCATCTTTGATCAACGAGCTAGTCAAGTAGAGGCATACTAGTGACACTCTGTTTGTCTATGTATTCACACAGGTATTATGTTTCCGGTTAATACAATTCTAGCATGAATAATAAACATTTATCATGATATTCAGAAATAAATAATAACTTTATTATTGCCTCTAGGGCATATTTCCTTCAGTCTCCCACTTGCACTAGAGTCAATAATCTAGATTACATAGTAATGATTCTAACACCCATGGAGCCTTGGTGCTGATCTTGTTTTGCTCGTGGAAGAGGCTTAGTCAACGGGTTTGCAACATTCAGATTCGTATGTATCTTGCAAATTTATATGTCTCCCACCTGGACTAGATCCCGGATGGAATTGAAGCGTCTCTTGATGTGCTTGGTTCTCTTGTGAAATCTGGATTCCTTCACCAAGGCAATTGCACCAGTATTGTCACAAAAGATTTTCATTGGACCCGATGCACTAGGTATGACACCTAGATCGGATATGAACTCCTTCATCCAGACTCCTTCATTTGCTGCTTCCGAAGCAGCTATGTACTCCGCTTCACATGTAGATCCCGCCACAGCGCTTTGTTTAGAACTGCACCAACTGACAGCTCCATCGTTCAATGTAAACACGTATCCGGTTTGCGATTTAGAATCGGCCGGATCAGTGTCAAAGCCTGCATCGACGTAACCATTTACGACTAGCTCTTTGTCACCTCCATAAACGAGAAACATATCCTTAGTCCTTTTCAGGTATTTTAGGATGTTCTTGACCGCTGTCCAGTGATCCACTCCTGGATTACTTTGGTACCTCCCTGCTAAACTTATAGCAAGGCACACATCAGGTCCGGTACACAGCATTGCATACATGATAGAGCCTATGGCTGAAGCATAGGGACCATCTTTCATCTTCTCTCTATTTTCTGAAGTGGTCGGGCATTGAGTCTTACTCAACTTCACACCTTGTAACACAGGCAAGAACCTTTTCTTTGCTTGATCCATTTTGAACTTCTTCAAAACTTTGTCAAGGTATGTGCTTTGTGAAAGTCCAATTAAGTGTCTTGATCTATCTTTATAGATCTTGATGCCCAATATATAAGCAGCTTCACCGAGGTCTTTCATTGAAAAAACTCTTATTCAAGTATCCCTTTATGCTGTCCAGAAATTCTATATCATTTCCAATCAGTAATATGTCATCCACATATAATATCAGAAATGCTATAGAGCTCCCACTCAATTTCTTGTAAATACAGGCTTCTCCAAAAATCTGTATAAAACTCAATGCTTTGATCACACTATAAAAACGTTTATTCCAACTCCAAGAGTCTTGCACCAGTCCATAAATGGATCGCTAGAGCTTGCACACTTTGTTAGCTCCTTTTGGATCGATAAAACCTTCCGGTTGCATCATATACAACTCTTCTTCCAGAAATCCATTCAGGAATGCAGTTTTTACATCCATTTGCCAAATTTCATAATCATAAAATGCGGCAATTGCTAACATGATTCAGACAGACTTAAGCATCGCTACGGGTGAGAAAGTCTCATCGTAGTCAATCCCTTGAACTTGTCGAAAACCTTTTGCAACAAGTCGAGCTTTATAGATAGTAACATTGCCGTCAGCGTCAGTCTTCTTCTTGAAGATCCATTTATTCTCAATGGCTTGCCGATCATCGGGCAAGTCAACCAAAGTCCACACTTTGTTCTCATACATGGATCCCATCTCAGATTTCATGGCCTCTAGCCATTTTGCGGAATCTGGGCTCACCATCGCTTCTTCATAGTTCGTAAGTTCATCATGGTCTAGTAACATGACTTCCGAACAGGATTACCGTACCACTCGTGCGGATCTTACTCGTTGATCTACGAGGTTCAAGAATAACTTGATCTGAAGTTTCATGATCATCATCATTAACTTCCTCACTAATTGGTGTATGTGTCACGAAACCGTTTACGTGATGAACTACTTTCCAATAAGGGACCAGGTACAGTTACCTCATCAAGTTCTACTTTCCTCCCACTCACTTCTTTCGAGAGAAACTCCTTCTCTAGAAAGATTCCAAATTTAGCAACAAAAGTCTTGCCTTCGGATCTGTGATAGAAGGTGTACCCAACAGTCTCTTTTGGGTATCCTATGAAGACACATTTTCCGATTTGGGTTCGAGCTTATCAGGTTGAAGCTTTTTCACATAAGCATCGCAGCCCCAAACTTTAAGAAACAACAACTTTGGTTTCTTGCCAAACCACAGTTCATAAGGCATCGTCTCAACGGATTTCGATGGTGTCCTATTTAACGTGAATGCAGCCATCTCTAAAGCATATCCCCAAAACGACAGCGGTAAATCAGTAAGAGACATCATAGATCACACCATATCTAGTAAAGTACGATTACGACGTTCGGACACACCATTTCGCTGTGGTGTTCCGGGTGGCGTGAGTTGCTAAACTATTCGCATTGTTTCAAATGAAGACCAAACTCAGAACTCAAATATTCTCCTCCACGATCAGATCGTAGAAACTTTATTTTCTTGTTACGATGATTTTCAACTTCACTCTGAAATTCTTTGAACTTTTCAAATGTTTCAGACTTATGTTTCATTAAGTAGATATACCCATATCTGCTTAAATCATCTGTGAAGGTGAGAAAATAACGATACCCGTCGCGAGCCTCAACATTCATCGGACCACATACATCTGTATGTATGATTTCCAACAAATCGATTGCTCACTCCATAGTTCCGGAGAACGGCGTTTTAGTCATCTTGCCCACGAGGCACGGTTCGCAAGTACCAAGTGATTCATAATCAAGTGGTTCCAAAAGTCCATCAGTATGGAGTTTCTTCATGCGCTTTACATTGATATGACCTAAACGGTTGTGCCACAAATAAGTTGCACTATCATTATCAACTCTCCATCTTTTGGCTTCAATATTATGAATATGTGTATCACTACTATCAAGATTCAACAAAAATAGACCACTCTTCAAGGGTGCATGACCATAAAAGATATTACTCATATAAATAGAACAACCATTATTCTCTGATTTAAATGAATAACCGTCTCGCATCAAACAAGATCCATATATAATGTTCATGCTCAACGCTGGCACCGAATAACAATTATTTAGGTCTAAAATTAATCCCGAAGGTAGATGTAAAGGTAGCGTGCCGACCGCGATCACGTCGACTTTGGAACCATTTCCCATGCGCATCGTCACCTCGTCCTTAGCCAATCTTCGCTTAATCCGTAGTCCCTGCTTCGAGTTGCAAATATTAGCAAGTAACCAGTATCAAATACCAGTGCTCTGCGAGCATTAGTAAGGTACACATCAATAACATGTATATCACATATACCTTTGTTCACCTTGCCATCCTTCTTATCCGCCAAATAATTGGGGCAGTTCCGCTTCGGTGACTAGTCTATTTGCAGAGAAGCACTCGAGCCTCGTGCTTAGGTCTAGACTTGGGTTTCTTCTCTGAGCAGCAACTTGTTTGCTGTTCTTCTTGAAGTTCCCCTTCTTCTTCCCTTTGCCCTTTTTCTTGAAACTGGTGGTCTTGTTGACCATCAACCCTTGATGCTCCTTCTTGATTTCTACCTCCACAACCTGTAGCATTGCGAAGAGCTCGGGAATTGTCTTATCCATCCCTTGCATGTTATAGTTCATCACGAAGCTCTTGTAGCTTGGTGGCAGTGATTGAAGAATTCTGTCAATGACGCTATCATCCGGAAGATTAACTCCCAGTTGAATCGAGTGATTGTTATACCCCAGACATTTTGAGTATATGCTCACTGACAGAACTATTCTCCTCCATCTTACAGCTGTAAAACTTACTGGAGACTTCATATCTCTCAATCCGGGAATTTGCTTGAAATATTAACTTCAACTCCTGGAACATCTCATATGCTCCATGACGCTCAAAATGTCGTTGAAGTCCCGGTTCTAAGCCGTAAAGCATGGCACACCGAACTATCGAGTAGTCATCGCTTTGCTCGCCAGACGCTCATAACATCCGGTGCTCTGCGGCAGGTCCGGCACCCAGCGGTGCTTCCGGGACGTAATTCTTCGTGCAGTAATGAGGATAATCCTCGTTACGGACCTAGTCCGTAATTGCTACCATCATCTTTCAACTTTGCTTTCTCAAGGAATGCATTAAAATTCACGGAACAACAAAGACGGGCCATCTATCTACAATCAAAATAGACAAGCAAAATACTATCGGTACTAAGTTCATGATAAGTTTAAGTTCAATTAATCATATTACTTAAGAACTCCCACTTAGATAGACATCCTCTAATCCTCTAAGTGATCACGTGATCCAAATCAACTAAACCATGTCCGATCATCACGTGAGATGGAGTAGTTTCAATGGTGAACATCACTATGTTGATCATATCTACTATATGATTCACGCCGACCTTTCGGTCTCCGTGTTCCGAGGCCATATCTGTTATATGCTAGGCTCGTCAAGTTTAACTTGAGTATTCCGTGCAACTGTTTTGCACCGCTGTATTTGAACGTAGAGCCTATCACACCCGATCATCACGTGGTGTCTCAGCACGAAGAACTTTCGCAATGGTGCATACTCAGGGAGAACACTTATACTTTGATAATTTAGTGAGAGATCATCTTATAATGCTACCGTCAATCTAAGCAAAATAAGATGCATAAAAGATAAACATCACATGCAATCTATATAAGTGATATGATATGGCCATCATCATCTTGTGCTTGTGATTCCATCTCAAGCACCGCCATGATCACCATCGCCACCGCGCGACACCTTGATCTCCATCATAGCATCATTGTCGTCTCGCCAATCTTATGCTTCTACGACAATCGCTACCGCTTAGTGATAAAGTAAAGCTTTGTCGGGCGATTGCATTGCATACAATAAAGCGACAACCATATGGCTCCTGCCAGTTGCCGATAACTCGGTTACAAAACATGATCATCTCATACAATAAAATTTAGCATCATGCCTTGACCATATCACATCACAACATGCCCTGCAAAAACAAGTTAGACGTCCTCTACTTTGTTGTTGCAAATTTTACGTGGCTGCTACGGGCTGAGCAAGAACCGTTCTTACCTATTCATCAAAACCACAACGATAGTTTGTCAAGTTGGTGTTGTTTTAACCTTCGCAAGGACCGGGCGTAGCCACACTCGGTTCAACTAAAGTTGGAGAAACTGACACCCGCCAGCCACCTGTGTGCAAAGCACGTCGGTAGAACCTGTCTCGCGTAAGCGTACGCGTAATGTCGGTCCGGGCCGCTTCATCTAACAATATTGCCGAACCAAAGTATGACATGCTGGTAAGCAGTATGACTTATATCGCCCACAACTCACTTGTGTTCTACTCGTGCATATGACATCTACGCATAAAACCTGGCTCGGATGCCACCGTTGGGGAACGAGTAATTTCAAAAAAATCCTACGCACACGCAAGATCATGGTGATGCAGCAACGAGAGGGGAGAGTGTGTCCACGTACCCTCATAGACCGAAAGCGGAAGTGTTAGCACAACGCGGTTGATGTAGTCGTACGTCTTCACGATCGACCGATCAAGTACCGAACGCACGACACCTCCGAGTTCAGCACGCGTTCAGCCCGATGACGTCCCTCGAACTCCAATCCAGCCGATTGTTGAGGGAGAGTTTCGTCAGCACGACGGTGTGGTGACGATGATGATGTTCTACCGACCCAGGGCTTCGCCTAAGCACCGCTACGATATTATCGAGGTGGACTATGGTGGAGGGGGGCACCGCACACGGCTAAAAGATTAATGATCAATTGTTGTGTCTTTGGGGTGCCCCTGCCTCGTATATAAAGGAGCAAGGGGGAGGCGGCCGGCAGAGAGGGCAGCGCCAGAGGAGTCCTACTCCCACCGAGTAGGACTCCCTCCTTCCTTGTTGGATTAGGAGAAGGGGAAGAGGAGAGAGAGGAAGGAAAGGGCCGCCTCCTTGTCCATTCGGACTAGAGGGGAGGGGGCGCCTGACCTAGCTGCCTCTCCTCTTCTCCACTAAGGCCCATGTAGGCCCATTAAACCCCCGGGGGGTTCCGGTAACCTCCCGGTACTCCGGTATATATCCGATAACCCCCGGAACCATTCCGGTGTCTGAATATATTCATCCAATATATCAATCTTCATGTCTCAACCATTTCGAGACTCCTCGTCATGTCCGTGATCACATCCGGAACTCCGAACTACCTTCGGTACATCAAAACATATAAACTCATAATATAACTATCTTCGAAACTTTAAGCGTGCGGACCCTGCGGGTTCGAGAACTATGTAGACATGACCGAGACACGTTTCCGGACAATAACCAATAGCAGAACCTGGATGCTCATATTGGCTCCCACATATTCTACGAAGATCTTTCTCGGTCAAACCGCATAACAACATACATTGTTCCCGTTATCATCGGTATGTTACTTGCCCGAGATTCGGTCGTCGGTATCTCAATACCTAGTTCAATCTCGTTACCGCAAGTCTCTTTACTCATTCCGTAATACATCATCCTGCAACTAACTCATTAGTTGCAATGCTTGCAAGGCTTAAGTGATGTCCATTACCGAGTGGGCCCAGAGACACCTCTCCGACAATCGGAGTGACAAATCCTAATCTCGAAATACGCCAACCCAACAAGTACCTTTGGAGACACGTGTAGAGAACCTTTATAATCACCCAGTTACGTTGTGACGTTTGGTAGCACACAAAGTGTTCCTTCGGTAAATGGGAGTTGCATAATCTCATAGTCACATGAACATTTATAAGTCATGAAGAAAGCAATAGCAGAATACTAAATGATCGTGTGCTAAGCTAACGGAATGGGTCAAGTCAATCACATCATTCTCCTAATGATGTGATCCCGTTAATCAAATGACAACTCATGTCTATGGCTAGGAAACATAACCATCTTTGATCAACGAGCTAGTCAAGTAGAGGCATACTGTGACACTCTGTTTGTCTATGTATTCACACAAGTATTATGTTTTCGGTTAATACAATTCTAGCATGAATAATAAACATTTATCATGATATAAGGAAACAAATAATAACTTTATTATTGCCTCTAGGGCATATTTCCTTCACGTGACCCAGGAATATGCTGAAAAGAATGCCATCAAGTGACCTTGGGGAGACATCTTGTACAAAAATCTTCCACCCAGGTCCAGTACTGAAGCTATTGCTCAGGGTTTCTACCCTTGCATGTTCCGTAGAACACAGCCTGCTGATGCCGACCCATCCTCTCTACTGTGGTGTCGTGAAGACAATCTGTTCAAGCGCAACTTTCAGTTTGCTAAGAACTCGGCCAAAGAGAACAAGAAGTCACGGGGATTAGACTTCAACCCAGGTCCCCCTGCTCCTCGTGCCGATGGCACACGCGAAGTTGAACCCAATCTCATTGGACCCTTCTACAATCTAGAAGGTCTAATCACTCACATTATGGTTCAAGGGACTGTCGTGGATCACTCTGCACATGACGCTGATTCTGACGAAGAGCCTGCACCACCGAAGCCTAAGAAGCTGAAGAAAACCAAGGCTTCGAAGCCTTCCACTGCACCAAAAGCTTCACGAGCGAAGCCTCTGGCCACTGCTCCTCCTGCACCAAGTGTGCAGTCTGAAGATCTCTCACGCATCTCCAAGTATGAGAAGAAGAAGAAGAAGCCCATCCACACCACTGGTCAAGCACTGACCCCTGCTGCTGTTCTCAGAAGTGAAAACGACGCCATTGATCTGTCGAGTGACGACTATCTTGCTGCTGATAAAGAGCAAGCAAGATGCGGAAATCTTCAATGATTTGCCTCTATTTGATGTTGAAGTGTTGAACAATTTCATTGATGAGTGGTTTGACACCCCCAATCTCAGCTTTGATGATCTGCAACTCCCCATTGGCCTCAGCGTCTCCTTCCATGGAGCCATTGCTCCTGAGCTGGCTCTAGCTCAGCGAATTGTTGAACTGAAGCACAAGATCGACTATGAAAAGGCTTAGTTCAAGAAGCATATGGCCAAGCTCAGTGTGACAGACGTCCACATCTTCAAGACAATGCCGCATGAGCTCAAGGAGGCATTTCACAAGAAACGTGACGAAGCCAAAGGTTCTCGAGAGCGAATGAAGCATCTGGCTGCAAAGTGTGTTCAAGCTTTCAATGAAGCTAAGAAGCGCAAGGCACTTGGGCGTCCTGGCATCGACCCCAAGATGGCTGCCAAGCAGAAGAAGCCTGCTCTGGACCAAGCTGATAGATCAAGGCGGGAAGAATCTCGCATTGTCTTCCCCGCCAGTATGACATGCGTGAAGCCTAAGGTCCCCATAGTGGCTTCAGAGCTTAAGAAAACAAGGGCAGCTGAAGCCAAAGCCAGAAAGCACAAGACCAAGAACACCACTGACGATGCTCTGATACGTCTCCAACGTATCTATAATTTTTGATTGCTCCATGCTACTTTATCTACTGTTTTGGACTATATTGGGCTTTATTTTCCACTTTTATATTATTTTTGGGACTAACCTATTAACCGGAGGCCCAGCCCAGAATTGTTGTTTTTTGCCTATATCAGTGTTTCGAAGAAACAGAATATCAAAACGGAGTCCAAACGGAATGAAACCTTCGGAAACGTGATTTTCTCACCAAACGTGATCCAGGAGACATGGACCCTACTCCAAGAAGTAACAGAGGCGGTCACGAGGGTGGGGGCGCCCCCCCTAGGGCGCGCCCCCTGCCTCGTGGGTCCCCTGTTGCTCCAACGACATACTCCTTCCTCCTATATATACCTACGTACCCCCAAACGATCAGAACACGAGCCAAAAACCTAATTCCACCGCCGCAACTTCCTGTATCCACGAGATCCCATCTTGGGGCCTGTTCCGGAGCTCCGCCGGAGGGGGCATCCACCACAGAGGGCTTCTACATCATCACCATAGCCCCTCCAATGAAGTGTGAGTAGTTTACTTCAGACCTTCGGGTCCATAGCTAGTATCTAGATGGCTTCTTCTCTCTTTTTGGATCTCAATACAATGTTCTCCCCCTCTCTCGTGGAGATCTATTCGATGTAATCTTATTTTTGCGGTGTATTTGTTGAGACCGATGAATTGTGGGTTTATGATCCAGCTTATCTATGAATAATATTTGAATCTTCTCTGAATTCTTTTATGTATGATTGGTTATCTTTGCAAGTCTCTTCGAATTATCCGTTCGGTTTGGCCAACTAGATTGGTAGTTCTTGCAATGGGAGAAGTGCTTAGCTTTGGGTTCGATCTTGCGGTGTCCTTACCCAGTGACAGAAAGGGTTGCAAGGCACGTGTTGTATTGTTGCCATCGAGGATAACAAGATGGGGTATTTATCATATTGCATGAATTTATTCCTCTACATCATGTCATCTTGCTTAAGGCGTTACTCTGTTTTTAACTTAATACTCTAGATGCATCTTTGGATAGCGGTCGATGAGTGGAGTAATAGTAGTAGATGCGAATCGTTTGGTCTACTTGTCTCGGACGTGATGCCTATATACATGATCATACCTAGATATACTCATAACTATGCTCAATTCATCAATTGCTCAACAGTAATTTGTTCACCCACCGTAGAATACTTATGCTCTTGAGAGAAGCCACTAGTGAAACCTATGGCCCCCGGGTCTATTCTCATCATATCAATCTCCATCACTTTAATACTTGCTTTGTTTTTAGTTTGCCTTTTACTTTTCACTTTGCATCTCTATATCAAAAATACCAAAAATATTATCTATCATCTCTATCAGATCTCACTCTCGTAAGTGACCGTGAAGGGACTGACAACCCCTAATCGCATTGGTTGCGAGGAGCTATCGTTTTGTGCAGGTACGAGGGACTTGTGCGTGGCCTCCTATTGGATTGATACCTTGGTTCTCAAAAACTGAGGGAAATACTTACGCTACTTTGCTGCATCATCCTCTCCTCTTCTTGGAAATCCAACGCAGTGCTCAAGAGGTAGCAAGAAGAATTTCTGGCACCGTTGCCGGGGAGCCCGTCAGCAAGTGTGATGCAGCCACGGCGGTTCAATTCATTAAAAAGGTGATTTTCCGGTTTGGCTTTCCACACAGTATTATTACTGATAATGGTACCAATTTGTCTAAGGGTGCTATGAAGGAGTTACATGACGTGAGCACATCCGCTTGCGTTTCATCGCTGGCTCACCCACGGTCAATGGCCAAGCAGAAAGAGCTAACCAAGAGATCTTACGAGGCATCAAACCCCGGCTTATGGTTCCTTTGTAGCGGACGCCAGGTTGTTGGGTTGGGGAGTTACCATCTGTATTATGGAGCATCAATACTACGTCCAACAGATCGACGGGATACACACCGTTCTTCATGGTCTATGGAGCGGAGGCGGTTCTCCCCAGTGATATCCGTCATGATTCACCTCGTGTAGCAGCTTATGTTGAAGCGGACAACAAGGTGGCACGGCAAGACGCTTTGGACCTGTTGGATGAGGAGCGTGACATTGCAGCTGCCCGTTTGGCGATCTACCAGCAGGATCTTCGTCGCTATCACAGTCGCCGAGTTAGAACCAGAACCTTTCAAGAAGGAGATTTGGTGCTCCGGCTCATCCAAGACCAGACTGTATGCACAAGCTATCCCCACCTTGGGAGGGACCTTTCGTGATCAGCAAGAATCTTCACAATGGGTCGTACTATCTGATTGATATTCGAGAGCATAAAGACTCACGTACATCAGAGGAGGAGACCAACAGGCCGTGGAACATAGCTCATCTTCGGCCCTACTTTAATTGATCCATAGGCTCTACTTATGTACATATTATGACAATGTATACATTATGATCAATACAATAAACCAGAGCCTTAGCTAAAGCGGGGTCTCTGTTATATTTACATCATGAGTGGTTACACGGAGTTTTTATCTTAAAGCGGTCTCCGGTTTACCCCTTGAGTTAGCTTTTTAACAAAGCTTCATATCATGTCACTTGGGGGCTTGGTCGTGCCCTAACCAATGCAACACCTTTTGATAGGCGAAAGCCACGGAATCACTTGGGGACTTGGTCACGTCTGAACCAGTCACGCCTCTTGATCGGCCTAAGGCCCAGAATCACTTGGGGGCTTTGGTGAACCCAACCATAGCTACACCTCTTGATCGGCGTAATGCCACTGCATCATTTGGGGACCTGGCTGACATGAACCATAGCTACGCCTATTGGGGGCTTGGTCGTGTCCGACCATGGTAATGCCACTTGATCGGCTCAAACAGCCTCTTTTCGCAAAAGATTTTGTCTTTGCCTTTGCTTGAAATGTGTTTGTCTTTTTGCATATTTCTCTTGTTGTGTTCCTAAACCGATAATTATTAAACCGATTCAACTATCAGTTGACGGGACACGGTTTGTTTTTCATCCGGAGACACTTTTGCCCGGTTTGATTTTTGATAAACATCCTATTATGGAGTAACACCGGTGTTCATCTTAACCGGAGCAGTTTACGATAAACCGACCCTATATACACAGAGCTGTTTTCTCCTTGCAGAGTGGGTTTCTTACAACTCCGCTTCAAGATTGGCACAGCCAACTTCATGCCCTACGATGGCAGGTATCATACATTCCCATATTTTATCATATGTTTAAATCTAAGGTATTATATTTGATTTCACATCATAGATATAATGACGCTTTGGTTATACAACCACAATGGCGTTTAAGCTTTTTACTACTGCAGAACACGGTTTAGCATCGGTGATTCAGCGGAAGCATAAGTTGTAATAAAGATGCGAAGGCATATCAACACAAAGTGTGGCAGCTAGTCTATTACAAGGCAACACGGTGCCCAAATAAGATAATTGTTTTTACGCATAACATAAGGAAGCAGATAATGTAAACCAGCCTCGGTTCATGCTTGGTCGCCACTTGGCACGATGGTTGCGGGTCATCTGCGCCGCTTCAACTTCGATTCCCTACCCAAGCGGCTGAAATCAACAGGTTGTCCATCGATTCCCATTAATGCTTGGAGTACAGCTTCATCATTGATCAACAACGACGGTTCAATATCAGGAGCGTAAGTATTCTTACGAATTGGAGGTATAAGGTTCTCCGCTTCAGGAATCGGTGCAGGCACTCGTTTATTTTCGCCATCGTATTGGGCTTGATAGTGAGACAGATTTGCCTCTTCACCAATTGACAAGCCAAAGGGCGACTTCCGGTTTATAGCTCGAGATCTTCTTGGCTGAATTATGTCCCGCCTTCCTTCAAGCTTGGGAAGCCACGGGCGCTTCATCAGATCAAAATCCGCACCCATGCTTTGGCCCGGATTAAGGCGTTTATGGCACTGGTTCTAGCAGCAGATTTCTTTAATTCTTCAACCCGGGCAGGAAGCATTGACAACCTTTTAATGGTGTCCTGGATCAAGGTTGGTGCTGGGTTGTTGTGAGAAGCGGTGCTGATGATCCGCTGCGCACCAGTATAAAGTTGCTCTATCAATGTATAAGAGGCTTTCAATTTCTTCCGCACATCTGATCCCAAGTGGCCAATATGTGTCCCTGTATCATTCAAAGGGTTAATAAACCGGCAATTACATGAGAAAGCTTCATTATGTCAGAAATCAAAAAAGTCTTACCAAAGACAGCGGCGGTCATGGCATGCACTTGCCGCTTTACACTGGTCAGTTCATCCACCACCGGTTTGAGGGCAGCTTCAGCATTTTCTGCCCGTTGAGTTAAAGCGGCCTTTTTAGTGGCCCAATCTGTCAGCTCCTTGTTGAAACCCTCTTTAAGCTTTTCCATGACGCTTAAAGCGCTGGTTAATTCATTCTTTGCTTTGGAGGTCTCACTTGTGGGATTTCAGTTTTCTTGAAGATCAGTGATTTGATTTTCTTTCTTGCTCAGATCAGCCTACATACAGGTAATCATTGGATAAAGATTTAGGAGCAGAGTTGAAGTACCAACCCCGTAACAAGTTATGTTCTTGGTACTTGGGGGCTAATGCATATTTGCTTTTCATCCTACAAATTCTATATCAAGTCCCAAGCTCAATACAAGTATTCAGTTTGGCACTTGGGGGCTAATGCTTATTTGCTTTGTCCTTGAGGGATACTGGATTTCTTATGGCATAAAAGTCCCGGTTTAACTATATTAAGTTGAACCGGACCTTGGGGGCTACTTTCACGAAAGTACAACTTTACTCAGGATTATATTGGGAAGTCCCGGTTTAAGTTCATATTTTAAAACCGTCACTTGGGTGCTATTAGAGTTGACAGATTGAAATATACAAGCAGAGAGTCAGATGGAATTTACCTCATATTTGTCTTTCATCATATTTACCAGACCGGCTTCATAATCACGGCTGGTATATAACCGGTTCAGATAACCGGAATGAAGATCTTAGGGATTCAAAGCGGCATAAGTAGCCAAATCGGCATTCCACTTGCCTTTACCAAACGCAGTAAATTCATCCTTTGTAGTGTGCTTAGACAAGGCGACAGGATTACCTGGCTCGGAATGGCCAAAGCCAGTAATAACAACATCATCATCCTTGGCTTCGCTGGTTCGCACTGGGGTCGCCGATTTCTCCGTATGCTTTGGTGGACTTGCTGTTTTGTCAGTTTGAGCAGGACTCATGGGTTGATTTGAAGGGCCTGTGGCATCAACATGTGCCTCTTCAACGGTAACATCATGATCTTGCAGTGGTGGGTCGTTCAGCATATCATCCTGGATGTGTTCTTCAGGATTGGGTATTTTGGTCGGTTCAGGAGCGTCGTCTTCTTCTGCCGCTTTGTCCAGGCGAGCTTTCTTGCTTGGCCTAGGCTTGGCCCTGAAAGGAAAAAAGACGGATTAGTCCAGTAAACATTGAAAGTGATATATCAAAACAGTATCATCAGAATATGGCTCACCCAAGCCTTCGTCTTAAGTGGTGGGAGTTGGGTGGTTGACGACTTCACGGACGAAGAATGAGAAGTCACCGATAATCGGAGTCAGATGGATTAAGAGGTTGACGAACACAACCCGCTTTAGGATAAGCATTGACGAAACAGTTAGAGACCTCTGAACGGCGTTTCCGAACCAGACTGTTCGGTAAACCGGCGGAGGTAACTACCTGGTCGCTGTGCCGGGTTGCACGGCGAGCTTCATCTTGTTGTGTCTTCATAAGAAAGTTTCGGTCCAAATAAGCGAGACGATGAGAAAATTTAACTTTCCGGTTTGCCCGACGGATTTTTATGAAGGTAAAGGGTTTGAATCGGAAGAAAGAGCGACTACCTCTACAACATCGGCATGTGACTTGACATCATCCCGCAATAATCATTATCAATAAGGACTGTGAAAAATAAACCAAGTGAGTCAAGTTCTACCTCAAGATTCGGATTACCCACATCATCGTCAGCTGGTGGATCGGAGGAGGCAGTGGTTTTCTTTCTATTGGCTGGTTTCTTCACAACTCTGGTCTTGGGCCGGGTTATTTTCTCCGGTTTCTCTTGTGGAGTTTTCCTGCTCCAAAATGGATCATCACCCTGTTTGAAAGATGTTAATATCAAGAGTACTTAAACATAGTCAGATTTTATAAATGCATAAGATATGAGTCTTATGGCTGGCGGTTTGTTAATGGCAGAAAAGGGAGGCAGGCCGGTTTGGGCACAAGCAGCTTCCGGTTTGTTTAACATCCTCTTAACAGCCTCAGTAACTTCATCGTCTGTCAGCTGGATCTCAATATGCCGTAGAGGGTCTTTCACATCTTCTGTGTATTTACACATCAAACTGGAGTGCAGGCTTAAGGGCAGTATACTCCAAGATATCTAGCAGCGAGCAAGATCAACTCCTGTCAACCCATTGGCCATGAAGGCCTGGAGCTTGGATAGTTGAGGGGCATATTTGCTTCTTTCCTTAGTAGTCAGCCTGTGAGGGAGGGGATGTGTGTTGCTTAGCCGCTCCGGACGGTAACCCGGTAAAGGATTTTCTCCATCAGGAGAGGTATCTTTGCAGTAAAACCATGATGAATTCCACTCTTTGGGATGGCTGTGCAGTTTGGCGTGAGGGTAAGTGACCTCTTTCCGCTTTTGAATCGCCATACCACCCAACTCGGTGTTGGAACCGTCAGAAAATTCGGTGCGGCGGTTTAGATGGAAGCAATCTCTGAACAATTCAACTGTGGGCTCCTCTTGAAAAAACACCTCACAGAGCACTTGAAAGTGACAGATATTGGTTACGGAGTTGGGGCCAATATCCTGTGGACGCAGTTGGAAGTTGGCCAAGACATCCCGATAAAACTTTGAACTGGCGGATGAAGCCCGGGCTAAATGGTCAGCAAAAACAACAACCTCTCCATCCTTGGGTTCTGGAGGACTCTCCGGGCCGGGGACCCTCTAGTGAATGACGTCTTTTTTGCCTAAAGCGCCGGTGCGGACTAAGTTATCCAGTTGAGTTTCAGTCACTCGAGAAGGGACCCAATTACACTCGTACACTTGCTTGGCCATGGTGCAATGTGCAAAGCAGTAATACCGGTTCAAGAATATGTTGGAAGGCTAGATATTGATACATTCATTGTTAAACCGGAAGAAGTTTCTTATAAACCGGAGTTCTGCAAGGTGGCAATACATAACTGGGAAATCCTGGCGGTTCAACAAGGGGACTAATGGTATATGCCGAGTTGTCAATTTCTCTACAAAGTTAAACCGCCTAGTCTGAAACATTGATGAATCAAGAGTGGATGTGCGAAAACAGGTTTCACAAAAGTATTTCACAGTTTTGGATCTGGAGCATATTCAGAAAAGAAATAAATATTCAAGGTCTAAAACGGAGCGGTACCAAATCAATGAGCAAGGATGCAGGGAGATCTATGGCCTTGAGATGCGCAGGTGACAACGGATGCTAGAAAAACTACCGCTACGCAGAACAAGGATTCACAGACTTGACTAAAAGTTATCATATGAGGAAGAAGCAAGCGATGAACGCCGAAGAACATGGAAACCCTAGAACAGATCTATGTGAAAAGATAGAAGACTTACCAGAGCTGAGGAAGAAACGGAAGACCACCGCGATGCTCTGGTATACTCAGGGTGATGCAGCGGCCAAGGTTGGTGCAGAAGTTGACGGCGGTGGCGGAGCTCCGAAGCTGGGCGGCACGAGGAAGACGAAGCAGAGGGGCACGAAGGGGAAAAAAGAAATGACCCTTCGGTCTTATTTATAAAGCAAGGGACATGTGTCAGGCGCGAGAATCAAGGGGCCGCGAGTTTGGAAACGGAGTTGTCGCCTCGATTGTCGCAGGTCTATTAAACAAAAAAGGTATTGTGGATAGTTTTTATGACAGGTGACGTCACGCCATTTTACGATGACCAGAGAAGATGACATCATGGCGGTTCACCCAATTACACAAAGTTGCTGAAGATGAAGTTTTTTGCTGAGGATTGACATGAACCTGTTCAAATCAATCTGGGGCCTAATGTTGGGGATATTACTACTGGGCGTAAACCGGCCAGGACAGGCCGGGTTAACTTCATTAGTAGTTGAGTATATTAAAAAGCCCAAGTAGGCAGATGAGGGCTTGAGGCCCATAGCCGGTTTAAGGCCTGTAGCCATAAACCGGCGTGGGTATGTAACTTGTATTGTAAGTTAGGAATAGCAGAGACCGAGCCGAATACATCTATAAACCAGCGTCGGGACTCTGTGAACAGACGGGCGCCACCCATGTATATAAGGGGACGACCCGGAGGCGATTCAGGAGAACAGACAACAACTTGAGACTTAGGCGAAGCTTGTTTGCTCCCTAGTCATCGAACCCCCATCAATTCCATCACAACTAGACGTAGGCTTTTACCTTGATCGAAGGGGCCGAACTAGTATAAACTCCCTTGCGTCCTTGTGTCCGCTTTAACCCCTTAAGCTAACCCGTAGCGATGGCTCCACGACTAAGTCCTTTCATGAGGACATCTGCCGTGACAAAACCACGACACTCACGCAAGAGCAAGTCAAGCATACCAAGTACCCATCACAATCCCTATCTCTCACATTACATTATTTGTCATTTGCCTCTCGTTTTCCTCTCCCCCACTTCACCCTTGCAGTTTTATTCGCCCTCTCTTTCCCAATCTCCTCCTCTTTTTCCTGTTGCCTTTTTCCTCGTCCGCTTGTTTGCTCGTGTGTTGGATTGCTTGTTTGTCGCGATGGCTCAAGATACTACCAAATTGTGTGACTTCACCAATACCAATAATAATGATTTCCTTAGCACTCTGATTTCTCCTCTTGCCAATACTGAATCTTGTGAAATCAATACTGCTTTGTTGAATCTTGTTATGAAAGATCAATTCGCCGGCCTTCCTAGTGAAGATGCCGCTACTCATCTGAATAGCTTCGTTGATTTATGTGATATGCAAAAGAAAAAAGATGTCGATAATGATGTCGTTAAGTTGAAGCTATTTCCTTTTTCGCTTAGAGAACGTGCTAAAGCGTGGTTTTCATCTCTGCCTAAAAATAGTATTAATTCTTGGAACAAGTACAAAGATGCTTTTATCTCTAAGTATTTTCCTCCCGCTAAGATTATCTCTCTTAGGAACGATATTATGAATTTTAAGCAACTTGATCATGAACATGTTGCACAAGCTTGGGAGAGAATGAAATTAATGATACGTAATTGTCCTACTCATGGTTTGAACTTGTGGATGATTATACAAAACTTTTATGCGGATTGAAATTTTCTTCTAGAAATCTTTTAGATTCTGCCATGGAGGCACTTTTATGGAAATCACTCTAGGAGATGCTACTAAACTTCTAGATAATATTATGGTTAATTATTCTCAATGGCATACCGAAAGATCTACTAATAAAAAAGTGCATGCGATAGAAGAAATTAATGTTTTGAGTGGAAAGATGGATGAACTTATGAAATTATTTGCTACTAAGAGTGTTTCTTCTGATCCTAATGATATGCCTTTGTCTACTTTGATTGAGAATAATAATGAATCTATGGATGTGAATTTTGTTGTTAGGAATAATTTTGGTAACAACGCGTATAGAGGGAATTTTTAATCCTAGGCCTTATCCTAGTAATCCTTCTAATAACTATGGAAATTCCTACAACAACTCTTATGGAAATTTTAATAAGATGCCCTCTGAATTTGAGAGTAGTGTTAAAGAGTTTATGAATTCACAAAAGAATTTTAATGCTTTGCTTGAGGAGAAATTGCTTAAAGTTGATGATTTGGCTAGGAACGTTGATAGAATTTCTCTTGAGGTTGATTCTTTAAAGCTTAGATCTATTCCTCCTAAGCATGATATCAATGAGTCTCTCAAAGCTATGAGAATTTCCATTGATGAGTGCAAAGAAAGAACCGCTAGGATGCGTGCTTCCAAAGATGCCTTCATTAAAGCATGTTCTTCTAATTCCTATGAAAATCAAGATGAAGATCTAAAAGTTATTGATGTGTCCCTCCTTTGTTTTGCAATATGAATCTTGATGACACTGAATATGATCTTCCCTTACCTAGAAGGCGTTCTAAGAATTCGGAGTTTTTAGATCTTGATGATGAAATTGATAAATGTGGGATTGAAAGAAATAAAAACCTAGATGTTGCTAAAACCACTATATTGGATCTCAAGGAATTTAATTATGAAAATTGCTCTATAATTGATTGTATTTCCTTGTTGCAATCCGTGCTAAATTCTCCTCATGCTTATGGTCAAAATAAGGCCTTTACCGAACACATTGTTGATGCCTTGATGCAATCTTATGAAGAAAAACTTGAGTTTAAAGTCTCTATCCCTAGAAAGCTCTATGATGAGTGGGAACCTACTATTAAAATTAAAATTAAAGATTATGAGTTCCATGCCTTGTGTGATTTCGGTGCTAGTGTCTCTACTATTCCTAAAACTTTGTGTGATTTGCTAGATTTCCGTGACTTTGATGATTGCTCTCTAAACTTGCATCTTGCGGATTCCACTATTAAGAAGCCTATGGGAAGAATTAATGATGTTCTTATTGTTGAAAATAGGAATTATGTGCCCGTAGATTGCAATCCTTCATGTCCTATTATTCTTGGTAGACCTTTCCTTAGAACGATTGGTGCAATTATTGATATGAAGGAAGGGAATATTAGATTCCAATTTCCATTAAAGAAAGGCATGGAACACTTTTCTAGAAATAAAATAAAATTACCATATGAATCTATCATGAGAGCCACCTATGGATTGCCTACCAAAGATGGCAATACTTAGATCTATCCTTGCTTTTATGCCTAGCTAGGGGCGTTAAACGATAGCGCTTGTTGGGAGGCAACCCAATTTTATTTTTGGTTTTTTGTTTTTGCTTTTGTTTAGGAATAAATAATCCATCTAGCCTCTGTTTAGATGTGGTTTTATGTTTTAATTAGTTTTTGTGCCAAGCTAGACCTATTGGATCTTCTTGGATGATAGTTATTTGATCTTGCTGTAATTTCCAGAAACTTTGCGCTCAGTGCCCGAATTATTAAAAATCACCAGAACGTGATAAAATATTGATTCAAATTGATGCTGATCAATAAACAAGTTTTCTAGGTCGTATAATTTTGTTAGATTTTTTGGAGTTCCAAAAGTTTGCGTTAGTTACAGATTACTACAGGTTGTTCTGTTTTTGACAGATTCTGTTTTTCGTGTGTTGTTTGCTTATTTTGATGAATCTATGGCTAGTAAAATAGTTTATAATCCATAGATAAGTTGGAATAAAGTAGGTTTAACACCAATATAAATAAATAATGAGTTCATTACAGTATCTTAAAGTCTTCTTTTGTTTTCTTTCTCTAACGGAGCTCATGAGATTTCTATTGAGTTTTGTGTTGTGAAGTTTTCAAGTTTTGGGTAAATTCTTTTGATGGATTATGGAAAAGGAGTGGCAGAGCCTAAGCTTGGGGATGCCCATGGCACCCCAAGATAATCAAGGACACCAAAAGTCAAAGCTTGGGGATGCCCGGAAGGCATCCCTCTTTAAATCTACTTCCATCGGTAATTTACTTGGAGCTATATTTTTATTCATCACATGATATGTGTTTTGCTTGGAGCGTCTTGTATTATTTGCATCTTTGCTTGTTAGTTTACCACAATCATCCTTGATGTACACACCTTTTGAGAGGGCCATACATAAATTGGAATTTGCTAGAATACTCTATGTGCTTCACTTATATCTTTTGTGCTTGATAGTTTTGCTCATAGTGTTTCACTTATATCTTTTGAGCGTGATAATTTTTGCTCTAGTGCTTCACTTAGATCTTTTAGAGCACGGTGGTGGATTTGTTTTAAAGAAACTATTGATCTCTCATGCTTCACTTAGATTACTTTGAGAGTCGTTAATAGCATGGTAATTTGCTTAATGTTAATATACTTGGTATTCAAGATATGTGAAACTTTCTTTTGAGTGCGTTGAATACTAAGATAAGTTTGGTGCTTGATAATTGTTTTGAGATATGAAGATGGTGATATTAGAGTCATGCTAGTTGAGTAGTTGTGAATTTAAAGAATACTTGTGTTGAAGTTTGTGATTCCCGTAGCATGCACGTATGGTGAACCGTTATGTGATGAACTCGGAGCATGATTTGTTTATTGATTGTCTTCCTTATGAGTGGCGGTCGGGGACGAGCGATGGTCTTTTCCTACCAATCTATCCCCCTAGGAGCATGTGCGTAATACTTTGCTTTGATAACTTGTAGATTTTTGCAATAAGTATATGAGTTCTTTATGACTAATGTTGAGTCCATGGATTATCGCACTTTTCCCATCCTTCCACCATTGCTAGCCTCTCTAATACCGCGCACTTTTAGCGGTATCATACACCCACCATATATCTTCCTCAAAACAGCCACCATACCTACCTATTATGGCATTTCCATAGCCATTCCGAGATATATTGCCATGCAACTTTCCACCGTTCCGTTTATTATGACACGCTCCATCATTGTCATATTGCTAGCATGAACATGTAGTTGACATCGTATTTGTGGAAAAGCCACCTTTCATAATTCTTTCATACATGTCACTCTTGATTCATTGCATATCCCGGTACACCGCCGGGGGCATTCATATAGAGTCATATTTTGTTCTAAGAATCGAGTTGTAATTCTTGAGTTGTAAGTAAATAAAAGTGTGATGATCATCATTATTAGAGCATTGTCCCAAGTGAGGAAAGAATGATGGAGACCATGATTCCCCCACAAGTCGGGATGAGACTCCGGACGAAAAATAAAAAAATAAAAATGAAAAAAAGAGGCCATAAAAAAAGGCCCAAATAAAAAAATGAGAGAAAAAGAGAGAAGGGACAATGTTACTATCCTTTTACCACACTTGTGCTTCAAAGTAGCACCAAGATCTTCATGATAGAGAGTCTCTCATTTTGTTAATTTCATATACTAGTGGGAATTTTTCATTATAGAACTTGGCTTGTATATTCCAATGATGGGCTTCCTCAAATGCCCTAGGTCTTCGTGAGCAAGCGAGTTGGATTCACACCCACTTAGTTTCTTTTGTTGAGCTTTCATATACTTATAGCTCTAGTGCATCCGTTGCATGGCAATCCCTACTCACTCACATTGATATCTATTGATGGGCATCTCCATAGCCCGTTGATCGCCTAGTTGATGTGAGACTATCTTCCCTCTTTTGTCTTCTCCACAACCACCATTCTATTCCACATATAGTGCTATATCCATGGCTCACGCTCATGTATTGCGTGAAGATTGAAAAAGTTTTGAAAATGTTAAAGTATGAAACAATTGCTTGGCTTGTCATCGGGGTTGTGCATGATTTAATTATTTTGTGTGGGGAAGATGGAGCATAGCCAGACTATATGATTTTGTAGGGATAACTTTCTTTGGCAATGTTATTTTGAGAAGACATAATTACTTAGTTAGTACGCTTGAAGTATTATTATTTTTATGTCAATATGAACTTTTGTCTTGAATCTTTTGGATCTGAATATTCATACCACAATTAAGAAGATTTACATTGAAATTATGCCAAAGTATCACTCCGCATCAAAAATTCTCTTTTTATCACTTACCTACTCGAGGGACGAGCAGGAATTAAGCTTGGGGATGCCCGATCGTCTCCAACGTATCTATAATTTTTATTGCTCCATGCTACTTTATCTACTGTTTTGGACTATATTGGGCTTTATTTTCCACTTTTATATTATTTTTGGGACTAACCTATTAACCAAAGGCCCAGCCCAGAATTGCAGTTTTTTGCCTATTTCAGTGTTTCGAAGAAACAGAATATCAAACAGAGTCCAAACGGAATGAAACCTTCGGAAAGGTGATTTCCTCACCGAACGTGATCCATGAGACTTGGACCCTACTCCAAGAATAACAGAGGCGGTCACGAGGGTGGGGGGCGCCCCCCCCCTAGGGCGCGCCCCCTGCCTTGTGGGCCCCCTGTTGCTCCATTGACGTACTCATTCCTCCTATATATACCTATGTACCCCACAACGATCAGAACAGGAGCCAAAATCCTAATTCCACCTCCGCAACTTCCTATATCCACGAGATCCCATCTTGGGGCCTGTTCCGGAGCTCCGCTGGAGGGGGCATTGATAATCCCCAAGTGCAAGGAATCATTGTAGCTCTTTCCAAAGGTGGAAGTGATAAATATGGAGTGTCGAACCCACAAGGAGCTAAAGGTAAGATCAATATTCTCTCAAGCCCTATCTGCCACCGATACGACTCTACGTGCATCGATCGTTTACTTCCAACTAGAAACGGGAAATAAAACTACGTTGTGGTATGAAGAGGATAACTTTGCATGATATCGGAGAGCTAAAACATAAAAGTAGGTGATGTTATCATAAAGTTAGAATATATTACTAAATAATATAAATAGCGAGTGTGGAATAATGGTGGATCGGTGTGCGGAATTCTCCTAGGCAATTGTTAACAAAACTGGTAATCACTATTGCAGTTTCATATGAGGGAGAGGCATAAGCTAACATACTTTCTCTACTTGTATCATATGCACTTATGATTGGAACTCTAGCAAGCATCCGCAACTACTAAAGATCATTAAGGTAAAACCCAACCATAGAATTAAAGCATCAAGTCCTCTTTATTCCCATACGCAACAATCCCTCTTACTCGGGTTTAAGCTTATGTCACTCTAGCAACCCACTATAAGCGAATCATGAACATATTGCAACACCCTACAGCGGGAATCCCTCACGCTTGCGCGACACGGAGGGCACCATAGGACAGCACCAAAGTAAAACATACAACTCATACCAATCTAGATCATCAATCAACCCAAAGACAAAAGATATCTACTCAAAACATCATAGGATGGCAACACATCATTGGATCATAATATGTGGCATAAAGCACCATGTTCAAGTAGGGGATTACAGCGGTTTGCGGGAGAGTGGACCGCGTAAAAGAGATGAGGATGGTGATGAGGATGGTGATGATGATGGTTATGTTGATGAAGACGATCACCGTGGCGATAATTCCCCTCCCGATGGCACTCCGGCGCCACCGGAAGAGAGGAGGAGAGGTTCTCACCCTTTTGCTTCCTCCTCCATGGCCTCCACCTTCTGGTTCTTGGCCTTCATGGTGATGAAGACCCCTCCGGGATACTCCTCCATGGCCACCGGTGATGATGGCCCCCTCCGGCAGGGCACCTGAGAGGGCCTAGATTGATTTCTCATGGCTACAGAGGCTTGCGGCGGCGGAACTTCTGATCCAATCTCTGTTCTGGAATTTTTAGGGTACGAGAGTATATATGGGTGCAGGGAGGACGTCGGTGGACTTTCGGGCTGGCCACAAGGTAGGGGGCGTGCCCCCCGCCCTCGTGGGCAGCCGGGACTCAGTGAGCTTAGGCACTCAATGGGCTTCTTCTGGTCCAAAAACAGGTTCCGTGGAGTTTCAGGTCTTTTAGACTCCGTTTGATATTCCTTTTCTTCGAAACACTGAAATAGGCAAAAAAACAGCAATTCTAGGCTGGGCCTCCGGTTAATGGGTTAGTCCCAAAAATAATATAAAAGTGGATAATAAAGCCCAAATATTGCCCGAAACAGTAGATAATATAGCATGGAGCAATCAAAAATTATAGATACGTTGGAGACGTATCAGGCATCCACCACGGAGGGCTTCTACATCATCACCATAGCCCCTCCGATGAAGTGTGAGTAGTTTACTTCAGACCTTCGGGTCCATAGCTAGTAGCTAGATGGCTTCTTCTCTCTTTTTGGATCTCAATACAATGTTCTCCCCCTCTCTCGTGGAGATCTATTCGATGTAATCTTCTTTTTGCGGTGTGTTTGTTGAGACTGATGAATTGTGGGTTTATGATCCAGCTTATCTATGAATAATATTTGAATCTTCTCTGAATTCTTTTATGTATGATTGGTTATCTTTGCAAGTCTCTTTGAATTATCCGTTTGGTTTGGCCAACTAGATTGGTAGTTCTTGCAATGGGAGAAGTGCTTAGCTTTGGGTTCCATCTTGCGGTGTCCTTACCAAATGTGTAAAGGGTTGCAAGGCACGTATTGTATTGTTGCCATCGAGGATAATAAGATGGGGTATTTATCATATTGCATGAATTTATTCCTCTACATCATGTCATCTTGCTTAAGGCGTTACTCTATTTTTAACTTAATACTCTAGATGCATCTTTGGATAGCGGTCGATGAGTGGAGTAATAGTAGTAGAAGCGAATCATTTGGTCTACTTGTCTCGGACGTGATGCCTATATACATGATCATACCTAGATATACTCATAACTATGCTCAATTCATCAATTGCTCAACAATAATTTGTTCACCCACCGTAGAATACTTATGCTCTTGAGAGAAGCCACTAGTGAAACCTATGGCCCCGGGTCTATTCTCATCATATCAATCTCCATCACTTTGATACTTGCTTTGTTTTTACTTTGCCTTTTACTTTTCACTTTGCATCTCTATATCAAAATACCAAAAATATTATCTATCATCTCTATCAGATCTCACTCGTAAGTGACCGTGAAGGATGACAACCCCTAATAGCGTTGGTTGCGAGGAGCTATTGTTTTGTGCAAGTACGAGGGACTTGTGCGTGGCCTCCTACTGGATTGATACCTTGGTTCTCAAAAACTGAGGGAAATACTTACGCTACTTTGCTGCATCATCCTATCCTCTTCGGGGAAATCCAGCGCAGTGCTCAAGAGGTAGCATGCTCCACCTACCAAGAAGCGTAAAACCAAGAAGAAAGATCGGGCTGGTCCCACAGAGCCCCTTGTCGTTGAGCCAATTTCTATTGCTCGTCCTTCATCTGCACAACAAGAGCGCCGTTTGATAGTTCATGAGCCTGCTTCCCAAGAGGCTCCTGCTGAAGACATTCCAGTTGTCAAACCTACCGCAACTGAAGACATTGGTCACCAAGACAATGTAGAAGATGATGAAGTCCTTCCTCAGGTCGAGCACAATGTGGTATCATCACTTGTTCTCACGAACAACAAACTCATCAGCATTGGTCGTCCATTGACGCCAATCGCTCAGGATGATTCATGGGCTGATCACCCTCAAGACTCCCCCCGTCAAGAAGAAACACCAACTACTCCCCCAACTCAAGTCACCACTCCGGTGCTTGAAGATGATGACTTTGAGGACCAACCTACTCCATATCCATAAGCGTTGCCAGCGTTTCGCAGGCTTCGTAAAGGACCAAGGCCACAAGTCACTCTGTCAAGCGTTCCGGAAGGAGAAGAGCACCAGTCAGTATCACGCCAAGTTTTTCATGAAGCTTCTCCTACTGCGAACATCTCCGCGTCTGAAGCCAAAGCGGCTGAAGACATTCCGGCTGCATCAGCCGATGAACAAGAAGAGCCAAGAGTTAAAGAAGAACATGTTGCTACACCCCCAACCAATCCTGAAATTGTTCTCGAGGAGAACGTGTCTGACCCTCCAGCTACTCGAGTGGAGGTTGATAACATTGAGGCGATCACCAACACCAACAATGAAGCCAATGACGTTGTCATGGCTGATGCTAATGTGGCGCCTGAAGTTAATGTGGTGCTCGAAGTGATTGCACCTGAAGTCAATGCTGCACCTGATGCAAATCTGCAGCCTGAAGTCACTACCACCACCACTGCCACTGCTCATGTACCGCCTCCAAGGCCACACACCATCCAGCAAGCATTTGATCATGGTCAGTTGGTTACTGCCAGATGGCCCATTCTGGTTCCTCCACCTGCTGCCGGTCCACAATTTGACTATCATGTCGAGCACAGGCCTCAGGTCCAAAAGCCTAAGCCAAGACTGCCAAGGTTTCCAGGTACTGCAACTTCACCAGGGTCGTGCAATGCAAATGGCTTCATTGCGTGCAACACTTTCTTTGATAGTTCCAAGAACCCCTATTCCAAGCCAAGGATTTCTTCTGATCGGTTCTGGAGCTATCAGCAGCGCAACTACTATTCCTGTGTTCTCTATGACCAAGGGCGCATTTTCCCACATATGCGTCTAGACTGTGAAGCCATTGCTGGACTGCCCTGCCTAGAAGAAGCCCTTGACTGCTTCCGTGATGCTGGTCTGCTAAACTTTGTGACTGATAAGGAGCATTGGAATGAAGAGCTGTTGCTACAATTTTATGCTACCCTCCACATTCGCAGTTACAACAGGGATCCGAAGACATGGGTCCTTGAGTGGATGACAGACAACGTACACCATGAAGCTAAAGCTCTTGACATTATTGAGCTCATCGGTCCGCCCACTCGGTGAACTATATGAACCTGGTTGTAAACTTCACCGCAATGCTTTGAGAGCATCTTTCGAAGCGTGAGCCCAACATGAGCCAAATCTGAGCATGATGAAGCCTCGCCACGCTGATCTGAATACCCAAGGGAATTCTTTGTTGAAGACCTAGAGTATCCATCCGCACTATTTATCATATCATCAGTGAACTCTACGGCTGTCAAAGGACATTCTTCGCAGAAAGCTTAAAGGAGCGATGAAGACATTGGTCTTTATATCTTTAATGGCATCACTTCAATGCTCAAGACTTCTTTATCGGGCAATTGGCTGCATCAGCTCGATCTCTTTGGTGCAAGTTCTCGCTCCATGGGTTATCGCCTTATCAAGCTTCATTCAGCTATCAACTATCAGGCTTCTGCTCGCAACCATCTGATCTTTTTGCTAGAGGTTGATATGTTAGTTGAAGACGTATACCCAGAGCCTGCCAAGGAGCCTATTTATCTTCACAATGCTGATCACCAAAGCTTCACACAGCCTATTGAAGGAGTCCAGGCCGTCACTCATGTTTATCCTTTGGCTGGCAATACACATGGCCCTCACCGTGCCAATACTGAAGCCACTGAGAGCACAATTGCGCAAAGGCCTCGAAAGCGATCTCGTGTTCTCAATGACCGAGAGCTCCTCGTCGCCCTGCATCAGAAACAGGATAAGCATCACTACTGGCTGAAGTGACATATGCAAAGCCTCTTGGTGGATGTCAATCGCATTCGCAACCTTGCCACCAAGAATGCCTTTGTCACTCATGAAACCTGTCGGAGGTCATGGAAGAGTTTGACATTGCTGAGTGCTGAAGCAGATCTTCAAGACGATGGCTTCGCTAAAAGATTCAAGTTTGACTCCACTCCTCCAAGGAATGTTGTCTTGTGTCGAACTCCCTCTCTTGAAGACTCTGACTATTCCTCCTCGGCTGCAATGGTGAATGCCAGAGTCATAGATGACCAAGATGATTCTACTTCACCACCTCCAACCTCTGCGCGTGTCGACACTGCACCAAGTTCTTCTGCACCGCCAAACCCCGGCGCCGACCCTGCTGCTTCTCCTACTCCTTCTGGGAATGAGTAAAGGCTCTATGTCTTCAACCCTTTTTGGTCCTTACTTACAAAAGGGGGAGAAGCATATAAGTTGATAGTCTTCAAGCGGGTCCATATGGGTGGTTGCATTATATTTTTCCAAGTGTTTACAACTCTCGCTTTTGATGCTTTTGGTTCTCTGAGTTGTAACACTCAAACTTGATGTCGTCTGCTACTTGTTTGCTATTCTTTTATGCGATGATAAATTCCGCATGTGCGATGATAAATCCCGCACTAAGTCATATTGTAGACGTCCATTTTTCATTATGCATGTCATTATCTTTGTTATATCAAATCATGCATGATGAATTATCTTCATAAGTTGAAGAGGATCTCCATACGTACAACCTGCCATGTGCATTTGCATTCCAAAAGCAAATTACTTATATGCACATCTTCAGGGGGAGCCTTTTGCTACTTATGAAGACAATACCTTTATCCTTTACAATTTCACATATTTTTATCCCCGTTGAAAACTTCAACCAGTTTGTCATCAATCACCAAAAAGGGGGAGATTGTAAGTGCATCTAGTGCCACCCCTAGTTGGTTTTGGAGTATTGACGACAAACCTGGTTGAGGGACTAATGTGTTTGTGAGAATTGCAGGATAACACAGGTAGTAGTCCCTCATTAATTCGGTTTACCTACCAGAGATGACCCCTAAAAATGTATGAAGACATTGAAGACAATGGTGGTCTGTGAAGATATTCACATTGAAGACTATGACATGAGAAGACATCGCGTGAAGACTATGGAGTGCGAAGACTTAGTTGTTTCGTTGTTTCCTTTTATTCTTTGTTGAGTCATAGGAACCACCGTATTGTTAAGTGGGGTCCAACTGAACAAAGTCAGAATGACTGAAGTGATGCTCAAGCAAAATCCTATGTCTTCGAGCGAAGACAATGAGAGCAAATCTTATCCAGAGCTGGATGAGTCAGCTTTACTTGTAGCCCAAGTCAAGCTGCCGCGTGTGTATGAAATTTGGCCGTTGGAACACGTGTCAGTTCCTTAGTGACCCAGGGTCATTTCGGACAAATCAGGTCGGGTTGCCTAGTGGCTATAAATAGCCCACCCCCTACACCATAATTTGGTGGCTGCTTAGAGTTAGTGCACGGCTTTTGTCGTTTGAGAGCAACCCACCTTCGAAGCTTTTGAGAGAGAGAAATCCTTGCGAGGACAAAGCCCAAACACCCAGAGCCAAAGAGTGTTAGGCATCACTGAAGTCTTTCTGTCCGCGTGACATGAAGACTTGTTACACTTGAGGACTGTGAATCCTCCAGCCGGTTAGGCATCGCGTTCTGAGCATCCAAGAGTCATTGTGGATCGCCGGTGAACGAAGTCTGTGAAGGTTTGGAAGTCTACCTTGAAGACTTACCAGAGTGATTGGGCGAGGACTGGGTGTCCTTAGCTCAAGGGGAATAAGGTGAAGACACAGTCTTCTGAGTTGAATCTTAGCCTCCCTAACTACACGTACAGTTGTCACAGCAACTGGAACTGGTCCAACAAATCCTTGTCCTCACCAAGCGACTGGTTCTATCTTCTCCCTCTCTTTATTTTCAGTTTGTCTTCGTGAAGTCATTGCCTGCCTGTGTTACCTGTTTGACTTCACTATGTGACTTCTATTGTTGTTTGGCTTCATACTATCTTTCATCCTGATCATTACTACCTAGCTGCTATTAGTCTTCGTGCTTTCACTTCATTGAATACTTGACTATGGCTTGCTTAGTGTAGTCTACCTTTCGCTGCATGTTAATAGGTTCATTTCTATCGTTTGTCTTCGAAACTCCCATGTTTTGAAGACTTCCATAAAAATCGCCTATTCACCCGCCCCCCTCTTGTCGATCACTAGCACTTTCACGTTGGATGATATTCATCATATAACAGTCATTACCTAGGGCGATACGACACTAGCTCCAGTTCATAAATATAATGAAGGCATGTATTCCGTAAATAGTCATACGTGCTTTTGGAAATAACTTGTATGACACCTTTTGTCCTACCCTCCTGTGGCAGCGGGGTCCTTTTGGAAACTAAGGGGTATTAAGGCCTCCTTTTAATAGAGAACCAGAACAAAGCATTAACACATAGTGAATACATGAACTCCTCAAACTACGGTCATCACCGGAAAGTATCCTGACTACTGTCACTCCGAGGTTTACGGATCATAACACGTAATAGGTGAATATAAATTTCAAGATCGGATCTAGAACATAGATATAATGGTGATAATATAAACGGTTTGGATCTGAAATCATGGCACCCAGACCCAAAGTGACAAGCATTAAGCATGGCAAAGTTATATCAACATCAATCTCAAAACATAGTGGATACTAGGGATCAAGCCCTAACAAAACTAACTCGATGACATGATGAATCTCATCCACCTCCTCACCAACCGGCGAGCCTACGAAGGAATTACTCACTCCCGGTGGGGAGCATCATGGAATTGGCGATGGAGAAGGGTTGGTGATGATGAAGATCGAAGATCCCCCTTTCCGGAGCCCCAAACGGACTCCAGATCTGGCCTCCCGATGAAGAACAGGAGGTGGCGGCGGCTCCGTCTCACGAAACGCGATAATTCTTTCTCCCTGTTTTTTTTCTGGAAAAATAGGCATTTATGGAGTTGGATTCACGGGCTGCGGGGCCACCAGGTGGGTACAACCCACCTGGGCGCGCTAGGAGGGGGGCGCCCTGGTGAGTTGTGCCCACCCAGGTGCCCCCCTCCGATGGTTCTTGCTCCAGTAATTCTCTTTTATTGTATCAAAAATTCTCACAAAGTTTCATTCCAATCCGGGAACTTTTATTTCTGCACAAAAACAACACCATGGTAGTTCTGCTGAAAATAGCGTCAGTCCGAGTTAGTTTCATTCAACTCATGCAAATTAGAGTCCAAAACAAGAGGAAAAGCGTTAGGAAAAGTAGATACGACGGAGATGTATCATTAATTCCTGCTCGTACTCGAGTAGGTGAATGATAAAAATAGAATTTTTGATGTGGAATGCTACCTATCATATTCATCATATACTCTTCTCTTTTGTAGCATGGACATTTGGACTTGAATGATTCAAAGCAATAGTCTATAATTTGACATGAAGACATAAATACTCAAGCATACTAACAAGTAATCACGTCTTTCAAAATATCAACGCTAAATAAAGTTATCCCTAGCCCATTATGCTCAATCATTGATCCATTCGTGAAACACACTCAACATTTGCGACATCCAATGCACAAGTATGACAATAGTGCTCTCTAGCTAGTGCATTGCAAGAGAAGATGGAGACTTAAAATAAAAATGAAAATTGCATAAAAGTAAATAGATAGGCCCTTCACAGAGGGAAGAAGAGATTTGCAGAGGTGCCAGGGCTCAAGGCTTAAATTAGAGGTAAAATTATTTTGAGAGGCATGCTTTTCGTGTTAACAAAGACGACCGAGAATTCTCAATATCTTCCATGCTAGAAAAATTATAGGCGGTTCTCAAACAGAAAAATAAAGTGTATTTCCTTTCCACCATTCTTTCACAATCCATGGCTAGCTGTATCCACGGGTGCCTTTCATACGAACACTTTCCAAGGAAATTATTATTACCATCATTTTTTTCCATTTTGGGACTGGGCATCCCTATTACCCGCCACACTCTCGTGCAATGACAAGTGAATAAACACTCATCATGAGAATAAAATACCTAGCATGGAAAATATTGGCCACCCCCTGCCGCTTCATGGGCGGTACGGGCACACAAAATGGAAAATTATTTTGAAAAATTAGAGTTGGCACATGCAAATTTACTTGGAACAGTATGGAAATACCGCATATAGGTAGGTATGGTGGACTCATTTGGCACAACTTTAGGTTTAAGGAGTTGGATGCACAAGCAGCATTTCCGCTTAGTACAAATGAAGGCTAACAAATAGATTGAGAAGCGACCAACCAAAAAGCGAAAATAGTCATAAACATGCACTGAAAATAATTACCATTGAATAATGCACCATAAGTAGGATGTAACTTCATTGCATAACTATTGACTTTATGTGCATGCATAGAGAATCACAAACCTTAACACCAATATTCTTACCAAACCACAATTACTCACTAACATGACTCACATATTATCATCTCCATATCGCATAACTATTGCAAGGAATCACACTTATCATATCCAATGATATATATGAAAGTTTTTATTATATCCCTCTTGAATATTCATCACTTTGGGACCAAATTCATATCTTGTGCAAATTACCATTGCTATTATCAACTCTCAAAAAGATATAAGTGAAGTATTGATGTCTACTATGCAACCTTCTTCTTGTAGACGTTGTTGGGCCTCCAAGTGCAGAGGTTTGTAGGACAGTAGCAAATTTCCCTCAAGTGGATGACCTAAGATTTATCAATCCGTGGGAGGCGTAGGTTGAAGCTGGTCTCTCTCAAACAACCCTACAACCAAATAACAAAGAGTCTCTTGTGTCCCCAACACACCCAATACAATGGTAAATTGTATAGGTGCACTAGTTCTGCGAAGAGATGGTGATACAAGTGCAATATGGATGGTAGATATAGGTTTTTGTAATCTGAAAATATAAAAACAGCAAGGTAGCAAGTGATAAAAGTGAGCGTAAACGGTATTGCAATGCTAGGTAACAAGGCCTAAGGTTCATACTTTCACTAGTGCAAGTTCTCTCAACAATAATAACATAATTGGATCAAATAACTATCCCTCAACATGCAACAAAGATTCACTCCAAAGTCACTAATAGCGGAGAACAAATGAAGAGATTATTGTAGGGTACAAACCACCTCAAAGTTATTCTTTCGTATCAATCTATTCAAGAGCTCGTACTAGAATAACACCTTAAGATACAAATCAACCAAAACGCTAATGTCACCTAGATACTCCAGTGTCACCTCAAGTATCTGTGGGTATGATTATACGATATGCATCACACAATCTCAGATTCATCTATTTGTCGGTGTGGAACAACACCTATGGGATCACAAGAATCCCTAGTACGTTTGCCGGGGCGCAGGGTTGTGAGGAGAGCAGGGCTAGTAGACAGCACAAGGATCGTTTACCCAGTTTCGGGCCGCGAGGATGCGTAAAACCCTAGTCCTGCTTTCGTGGGTGTATTTCTAATAATTCTTGAGCTCTCGAACTAGCTGTGGTCAGTGCGTGGTTCGAAAGAGCCGAATCCTTCTCCTGGTCGCCTCGGGCCTCGTTTTTTAAGAAAAAGGGGTTGCCACAGTAGCACACAGGAGGTGGAAAGGTGTACAATGTTGCGAGGTTATCCCTCATATTACAGGACAAGATGCATTTAATGCACCGCTTAGGTGTCCCCTTGCTTTACCGAGGACGGGGGCGAGGCCCGTCCCGTCCGTCGCCGCTCCTCCTCGCTTCGACATGCGCCCCGGTCAATGATGCGTGCGGTGCCATGTAGGCAGGCAGGCAGCTGAGGTGGCGCGGTGGTGGAGCCTTCACGAAGATCTGCATGCCGCCACGCAGGCGCTTGATGAGTTGGCCTGGGAGCTACATGTTGCGACGCAGGTGCCCGCCCAGCTGGTTGGGCTGGCAGCCGCATGCGAACGGCGGTGGAAGCTTGGTCGTCAGCGGGTCTGGCGGTGGCTCCGCTGGTGTCCTTGGTGAGGGCCTTGCCGGGTGGCCCGGCAAGGGTCTTGCCGTGGCGCGTTGTCGTCCCCGTCAAGGGTCTTGCCGGGGGTCTGATAGCCTTCCTCGGCAAGGATCTTGCCGAGAATCGTTGTCTTCTGATCCTCATCTGATCTTGATCATGTCTTCACAAAGATCTGCATGCCACCACGGAGGTGCCTCCCGAGCCCTGGCCCCACGTGGATGATGGTGTTGGGGACCGTGGGCTCAAGGGTGGCTCGCTCTGTTGGTGTGGGGCGAGCTACCCCGGCAAGGGTCTTGCCGGGGCCGCTGAGGTCGCCCGGCAAGGGTCTTGCCGGGGGAACCTGCTTCGTCCCTCTGCTCTTTGTGGTCTTGGCCTTGGCGTTGCCTTGACTGTCTTGGGCTTCGACCTTACCTTGGCTCACCTCCCCAGTTCTGCTTGGTGTGGTCGTGGGAGCGGCTCTGACTGCCCGTGCACAGGTAAAGGGGTACAAAAGCGTGCCCCTCTTTTTGTACACCGACACTATTCAACCAACACAAAGAACTTCAAAGAGTGCCCCAAAGATTCTACCGAAGAGTTGATACATCTCCGACGTATCTATATTTTTTGATTGCTCCATGCTATATTATCTATTGTTTTGGACATTATTGGGCTTTATTATTCACTTTTATATTATTTTTGGGACTAACCAATTAACCGGAGGCCCGACCCAGAATTGCTTTTTTTGCATATTTCAGAGTTTCGCAGAAAAGGAATATCAAACGGAGTCCAAACGGAATGAAACCTTCGGGAACGTGATTTTTAGGAAGATTATGATTCGGGAGACTTGGACCCTACGTCAAGAAACAAAGGAGGAGGCCACAAGGTAGGGGGCGCGCCTACCCCCCCCCCCCCCAGGGCGCGCCCTCCACCCTTGTGCCCCCCCTGTTGCTCCACCGACGTACTCCCTCCTCCTATATATACCTACATACCCCAAACGATCAGATACGGAGCCAAAAACATAATTCCACTGCCGCAACCTTCTGTACCCACGAGATCCCATCTTGGGGCCTGTTCCGGAGCTCGGCCGGAGAGGGCATCCATCACGGAGGGCATCTACATCAACACCATAGCCTCTCCGATGAAGTGTGAGTAGTTTACTTCAGACCTTCGGGTCCATAGTTAGTAGCTAGATGGCTTCTTCTCTCTTGGATCTCAATACAATGTTCTCCCCTCTCTCGTGGAGATCTATTCAATGTAATCTTCTTTTTACGGTGTGTTTGTTGAGACCGATGAATTGTGGGTTTATGATCAAGATTATCTATGAACAATATTTGAATCTTCTCTGAATTCTTCTATGTATGATTGGTTATCTTTGCAAGTCTCTTCGAATTATCAGTTTGGTTTGGCCTACTAGATTGATCTTTCTTGCAATGGGAGAAGTGCTTAGCTTTGGGTTCAATCTTGCGGTGTCCTTTCCCGGTGTGATGAGGGGCAGCAAGGCACGATTGTATTGTTGCCATCGAGGATAACAAGATGGGGTTTCTATCATATTGCATGAATTTATCCCTCTACATCATGTCATCTTGCTTAAGGCGTTACTCTGTTTTCATGAACTTAATACTCTAGATGCATGCTGGATAGCGGTCGATGAGTGGAGTAATAGTAGTAGATGCAGGCAGGAGTCGGTCTAGTTGTCTCGGACGTGATGCCTATATACATGATCATACCTAGATATTCTCATCACTATGCTCAATTCTGTCAATTGCTCAACAGTAATTTGTTCACCCACCGTAAAATACTTATGCTCTTGAGAGAAGCCACTAGTGAAACCTATGGCCCCCGGGTCTATTTTCCATCATATTAATCTCCCGACAACAAGCTATTTCTAGCGCCGTCTTTATTTTGCTTTCTTTACTTTGCATCTTTATCACAAAAATACCAAAAATATTATCCTATCATATCTATCAGATCTCACTCTCGTAAGTGACCGTGAAGGGATTGACAACCCCTTATCGCATTGGTTGCAAGGATTTATTTGTTTTGTGTAGGTGCGAGGGACTCGCGCGTAGCCTCCTACTGGATTGATACCTTGGTTCTCAAAAACTGAGGGAAATACTTACGCTACTTTGCTGCATCACCCTTTCCTCTTCAAGGGAAAACCAACGCAGTGCTCAAGAGGTAGCAAGAAGGATTTCGCGGCGCCGTTCGGAGAGGTTCACATAAAAGTCAACATACCAAGTACCCATCACAAACCCTTATCTCTCGCATTACATTATTTGCCATTTGCCTCTTGTTTTCCTCTCCCCCACTTCACCCTTGCCATTTTATTCGCCTTCTCTTTTCCGTTCGCCTTTTTTTTCGCTTGCTTTTTGTTTGCTCGTGTGTTGGATTGCTTGTTTGTCATGATGGCTCAAGATAATACCAAATTATGTGACTTTACCAATACCAACAATAATGATTTCCTTAGCACTCCTATTGCTCCTCTTACCGATACTGAATCTTGTGAAATCAATGCTGCTTTGTTGAATCTTGTCATGAAAGATCAATTCGCCGGCCTTCCTAGTGAAGATGCCGCTACTCACCTAAATAGCTTCATTGAATTGTGTGATATGCAAAAGAAGAAAGATGTTGATAATTATATTGTTAAATTGAAGCTATTTCCTTTTTCGCTTAGAGAACGTGTTAAAGCTTGGGTTTCGTCTTTGCCTAAAAATAGTATTGATTCTTGGAACAAGTGCAAGGTTGCTTTTATCTATAAGTATTTTCCTCCCGCTAAGATCATCTCTCTTAGAAACGATATTATGAATTTTAAGCAACTTGATCATGAACATGTTGCACAAGCTTGGGAGAGGATGAAATTAATGATACGTAATTGCCCTACTCATGGTTTGAATTTGTGGATGATTATACAATTTTTTTATGCCGGATTGAATTTTGCTTCTAGAAATCTTTTAGATTCGGCCGCGGAAGGCAATTTATGGAAATCACTTTAGGAGAAGCTACTAAACTCCTAGATAATATTATGGTTAATTATTCTCAGTGGCACACTGAAAGATCTACTAATAAAAAAGTGCATGCGATAGAAGAAATTAATGTTTTGAGTGGAAAGATGGATGAACTTATGAAATTATTTGCTACTCAGAGTGTTTCTTCTGATCCTAATGATATGCCTTTGTCCACTTTGATTGAGAATAATAATGAATCTATGGATGTGAATTTTGTTGGTAGGAATAATTTTGGTAACAACGCGTATAGGGGAAACTTTAATCCTAGGCCTTATCCTAGTAATTCCTCTAATAATTATGATAATTCCTACGACAACTCTTATGGAAATTTTAATAAGATGCCCCCTGAATTTGAGACTAGTGTTAAAGAGTTTATGAACTCACAAAAGAATTCCAATGCTTTGCTTGAAGAGAAATTGCTTAAAGTTGATGAATTGGCTAGGAACGTTGATAGAATTTCTCTTGATGTTGATTCTTTAAAACTTAGATCTATTCCTCCTAAGCATGATATCAACGAGTCTCTCAAAGCCATGATAATTTCCATTGATGAGTGCAAAGAAAGAACCGCTAGGATGCGTGCTAAGAAAGATTGCTTTATAAAAGCGTGTTCTTCAAATTTTTATGAAAATAAAGATGAAGATCTAAAAGTTATTGATGTGTCCCCTATTAAATCTTTGTTTTGCAATATGAATCTTGATAATTATCGGTGTCAAAACCGGCGGATCTCGGGTAGGGGGTCCCGAACTGTGCGTCTAGGCGGATGGTAACAGGAGACAAGGGACGCGATGTTTTTACCCAGGTTCGGGCCCTCTCGATGGAGGTAATACCCTACTCCTGCTTGATTAATATTGATGATATGGGTAGTACAAGAGTGGATCTACCACGAGATCAAGGAGGCTAAACCCTAGAAGCTAGCCTATGGTATGATTGTTGTTCGTCCTACGGACTAAAACCCTCCGGTTTATATAGACACCGGATAGGGTTAGGGTTACACAGAGTCGGTTACAATGGTAGGAGATCTACATATCCGTATCGCCAAGCTTGCCTTCCACGCCAAGGAAAGTCCCATCCGAACACGGGACGAAGTCTTCAATCTTGTATCTTCATAGTCCAGGAGTCCGGCCAACGGTGATAGTTCGGCTATCCGGACACCCCCTAATCCAGGACTCCCTCAGTAGCCCCTGAACTAGGCTTCAATGACGACGAGTCCGACGCGCATATTGTCTTCGGCATTGCAAGGCGGGTTCCTGCTCCGAATACTTCATAGAAGATTTTGAACACAAGGATAGTGTCCGGCTCTGCAAAACAAGTTCCACATACTACCGTAGAGAGAATAACTTTTGCACAGATCTGCTGACGTACTCCGCGGCGTGACACCACACCACGGCCAGGCCTTTATACGAATCGTTTTTACTGTTCCACCTCAGCGTGTTTAGCGAGGCGATTTCCTTTGCACGTCTTATCAAAGCGAAGATCGTACCCCCTTATTCCGGGATTCTCATCAATACGGACGTGGGTAACCCAACCGCGCCATTGATTACGGCGCTTGGGAGATAAGCGAGTTTTACCAGGCTGGCGGGGACGATAGCCGTCCGTCCATATAAGGGATAAGGATCCACCTTTTGACCTACGCCTTCTTCTTCCTTTGCTCATCCATTTCAAGACTCGAGCTCCAGCGCCCAAGTCCGCACATCCCACCTCAACCTTCTCCAACTATGTCCGGAGCGGGAGGCAGTGGATGGCCTCCTCCGTCACGGAGGGCACATCAAAAGCTGCGGAAGGCGGATACTTGTCTAGCGACATCGCGACCGGCTACCCGACGAGGGGCAGCTCATTCCCACCCCCAGGCCCCATGAGAGGGTGGTGTTCTCACCCACTTCCTCCATGGACTAGGTTTTCCACTTCACCCATTTGTCCGGGGCTCATGTTCTACTACGGCCTGGATTTCCATGATCTGGCCCCGAACTTCATCCTCAACATCACGGCGTTTATCGTCGTGTGCGAGGCCTTCCTCTGCATCCAGCCCCACTTCGGCTTATGGCTGAAGATCTTCAATGTCAAGCTGAAGGTAGTGGGCGGCCGCCAAGCGGAGTGCGGAGGCGCCACGGTTGGCAAGATGGCCAAAGTCCTATGGCTCGAGGGCTCCTTTGTGGAGACCATAAAGGTGGCAATCGGGTGGTTCTACATCACCGAGCCGACGACTCTCAATGGGCGGCGGCCCCAATTCGATCTGGCTTCCCACACAGCTCACATCATGGAAAGAGACGGCCTGACGTGGGAGGATTTGGGCGAGCTGTCCGGACTCCAAACCTGCGTCCAAACCTGGTGGACAAGAATCTCGGGCTTGTCAACGTAATCCAGTGATGCTCATCCGCAGATTCTCCCATGCCAACAACGGGCCTTCAAATTGTGGAGTTCGATCCGCACTGACACCCAACTCTGAAAAGGCTCTTCGACACTACGTATGAAGGCGCTCGAAGGTGCTGTTCAAAGGCGCCGAGGCTCTACATCCGCCATCAAGATCGCGGATTCAGCTCGCAGCGTCAAGCCAGCGAGGTAAGTTATTTTACCCTTTATGGGACTCTTTCCATAGTTTGACACTATGAGGGATCTAAAACTCCCTAACCTTTGACAGGACTGGCTGAAGACGTCCGGACAGATTAACTATCCGGCCCCCTTGTCAGAAGACCCAGCGGACGCCCGATTGACGGGGCTGCTGGCTCCGGCACCTCACGTGGTGCCGGAGAATAAGGCCAAGAAGAAGGCCACAAGGACTCGAAGGAGTGCCTGACGGCAGGTGTTGTCGGACTCATCGTCCGACGACTCCGAGGCGGAATACTCCTCTGAGGACGAGGAGGAGGAGAAAGAAGCCTCTCCCCCAGCGGGGGGAGAGAAGAAAAGGAAGGCCGCCCCGACTGGGGAGGCCGGAGGGTCCAAGAAAGGAAAGACCCTTCCTCCGAACTTCTCCACCAACGCCGACAACGACGAGGAGTGGCCACCAAGGGCCAAGCCCCTGGCGAGATCGTAAGTGTCCGGACTCGGAATAGTTCATGACTTTTATTTGTCGATAGTGTCTTCTAACGCCGAATATGACCATGTAGCCCGCCTAAGGACGAGCTTGCCGCCGTCGGCGGCTCCCTGGGCTCGTCGGATGTGAATAGTACTTCACTTCCAACCGCCTCCTCTCCTCGTGTCGCCGACGACACCGTGGTGGAGTCCCAAAGGGCCCAGCCAGAGGAGGTGGTCTGGAGGCACCGCAAGGCGACCTCCGGACTCGGGCATGAAGGGGTGAGACCCGAGAGGCTCTAAGTCCGCCTGTCTTGGGACTCGTCTCGAACCTTCATGGTTCGAAGTCCGCAAGCGGCCCTTCGTAAGAAGGGTAAGACTCTGACGCCGGTGACCTCCGTCCATCCGGAGGCACAGATAGCTTGGCCGGAGGCGCTTAAAGGCGCCTCCATCGACGAGGAGCACCGCCTTTATTATGAGTATGGTGATCCGAGAAGTTCATCCGCCAAGAGCGGGCTGATCAAGCCTGTACCAACCTTCTAACAGGCTTTGAGGTAAGTTTAGAATATGTAAAAATATTACCGCATAGACAGTAGCCACGATGCTTAGTTCGGTGTTGGGAAGAAAAGCCGGACTAAGGATCTAAAAAGATATCAGGAGTCTAACATAAGTATGTCAATATGGGAATGCAGGCAGGCGCTGCCGACCTCTGACCAAGACCGATGCTGCGGAGGTCAATGCATTGAAGCAGAGCCTCGAGTGGTCCGAGAACGAGCTCGGCCTTGCCAAGAAGCAGCTCGAGGACAAGGAAGGTAAGTAATACCTTATAAAATAAATACCTTATAGAAAGGATTTGGTTGCAAAAATGACAGGAGTAATGTGGGTATTGTAGGGGCCACGAACGAGGTGGCGACCCTGAAGGAAGCGGTGTCCGCGGACGAAAGCAAAGCGTCCATGGAGCGCACCGAGCGAGAGAAGCAGGAGGCGCGGGTGGCGGAGGTGCGGCAAGAGCTCTAGGCTCTCGTGGAAAAACACGAGAGTTTGGAGCATGACTCGAAGACTCGAGAGTCCGAGCTCGCCTCGGCTCTTGAGAGTGCCAAAGCCGCTAAGGCCGAAGCCCAAAAAGGCATCAAAGAGATTGAATCATTAAAGAAGATAGCGGCGGGTAAGGCATTCTTTATGCAAAGAAAGCATGTGAAAGTGAATTACCTATTACTTACCCAAATCCGGAGCTCTCCAGGAGCATTCACAGATCTGCCCGTCAGAGTGTGTCCGATCTTTGCTGCGTTCTACGCGCCAAGGAGGGGAGCTCGACGGAGAAGGTGTTTTGGTCTCGAGATGTTGAGGCGAACGTCCGGTGCCCTGAGCGACCAGCTGAAGCAGCTGGTCGAGCTCCACAAGGTCGCCGAACAGGCCATGAAGGGCCTCATAGTTCGGCTGTCGCCATTGGAAGCCATGCCTGGGAGCTACTTCGGGCTAGTGCAGCGGCTGGTGGACACCTGTCCATGGATTGAAGTCATCAAGCGCTCTGTCTGCATTGAAGGTGCCCATCGGGCCCTTGCCCGTGCTAAAGTGCACTGGGGAAAGCTGGATGCAGAGAAGCTTGTGACGGACGGGCCACCGAAGGGCAAGGAGCATCGCAAGCCCGAAATGTACTATGAGGGCGTCCTGAAGGGTGCCCGTCATATAGCGGGTGAATGCTCCAAAGATGTAATTTTTTAATAGACTCGCATTTGTTATCCTGTACGCTGAAAACTTGTTCATATGCGCTAAGCAACGCTTCTGAATTTAAAATATTACCTTCTGTGCGGCCGTTTATCAAATTGAGAGATGGCGAATCGTTGGCTTCAACCCCCATGCCACGAGTGTTGGGGTGTTCGGGATAAACTTGAGCGCTCTTGTTCCCATCCTTGGGTCCTTCGAGGGAGGCGCTCAACGCAACGAACAAGGCAACCAGACTTATAGTGCTTGAACACTCTCACTTAGCCATAGAATTCTATAATTTTAAATTTCGGCGAAGCCCCTAGTATTCGAGAAGACCGAGTTCGGGGCGCTATCCACGCCTTGGCCGGACAATGCCGACTCCTCGCTCTAAGCGGCATAAGTCTTTAGGGACCCGAAAAACCTCTCGAACAGCGACCAGCTCTCGCCCTATCATGACGGTCAGTTTTAGCTTTCTCCACTGAGGTGCTCAACCCAGCTCAACCGGGGCACAATCGCAGTGGTTCTCCCAGCGCTACCTTAGCCAATATAACGGAACATAAGGTACCAAAACATGGGAGCCGGGCAAACCCAACTATTGAACCAAGACATGATTCGGAGCCGATGCATATAATGCTATAAGTTCGGGGTGCCGCACTTGTGAAAGTGTTCGGACTTATCACACCATACTTTTGGGGTACTTAAGCCCCTGGTGTATTGGCCGTACCAAAGTGTACGGGTGCAACATGAATGAACATATATATAGATAAAGAAAAGGGTGCAATAATAGGCAAAAGCTATGTATTGTTTATTCAAAAAGGTACTGCAATAAAAGCAGAACGATACAAATAGTGCGATAAGCAAGGGATGGGACTATTTAACATGTCCCCCTCCAGGGGTAAGCTGTGGGATGGTATGTAAAACAGGTATAATGCTCGTAGTAGAGACCACCTGGACACTCGACGTAGCTTTCTGCTTCCCTGGCTGTTGCATCGTGAGTTCGGTAATTCTAGTGCCGGACAGGGCTTCTGCAAAACGGAGTCCTGAAAGTAAAAGAAAATAAAAAATAAAAAGGAATGACACAATCAGGAGCCCCTGGTGCAGTTGAGCCGCATTCTGGGCGTGCCGTGGTCGTGCCCCTCCCCTTATGCCCATGGTATCTCCAGAGCGTAGTTATGTACGCGTAGTACTGGCTTCGCAATTTCGCGAGGGCTGGGATGGGGGCCAGATTGCTACGCTTGCTCGAATCGTGCCAGGTGGTCTTGTTGTAGGTTACTCCAGGCGCGCTTGACGGTGTCCGGACGTTTGATAGCCGGACTCGAGAATTGCTTTGAGAGGCTGCTTTGTACCTCCACCACGAGGGCCGCCGTATGCTCCTCCGTTCGGAGAGAGCGTTCAGTGTTTCCATTGACCATAATTACTCCTCGAGGGCCTGGCATCTTGAGCTTGAGGTATGCGTAGTGCGGCACCGCATTGAACTTTGTAAATGCGGTTCGTCCAAGCAGTGTGTGATAGCCGCTGCGGAACGGGACTATGTTGAAGATTAACTCCTCGCTCGGAAGTTATCCGGGATCCGAAGACCACTTCGAGTGTAAGCGAGCCTGCACAATTGGCCTCTACACTGGTATGACGCCTTTAAAGGTCGTCTTTGTGGGTTTAATCCTTGAGGGTCTATGCCCATTTTGCGCGATTGTATCTCGATAAAGCAGGTTCAGGCTGCTACCCCCGTCCATCAGGACTCTAGTGAGGTGAAATCCGTCGATGATTGGGTCAAGAACCAATGCGGCGAATCCGCCATGACGGATGCTAGTGGGTTGGTCCCTTTGATCAAAGGTGATCGGGCAGGAGGACCATGGGTTGAACTTCGGGGCGACTGGCTCCATCGCATATACGTCCCTTAGTGCACGCTTCCGCTCCCTTTTGGGCATGTGGGTTGTGTATATCATGTTCACCGTCCGCACTTGTGGGGGGAAGCCCTTCTATCCTCTATTTTTCGGCGACCGGGGCTCCTCCTTGTCATCGCTATGCAGCCCCTTGTCATTGAGTTCGGCAGTTAACTTGCCTGCCTGTTTGAAGACCCAGCAATCCCTGTTGGTATGGTTGGCTGGTTTTTCGGGGGTGCCATGTATTTGGCACGAGCGATCGAGTATTCAGTCCAGATTGGACGGGCCCTGAGTATTTCTTTTGAACGGCTTCTTCCGCTGACCGAGTTTAGAGCCTCTGAATCCGGCATTGACTGTCGTGTCTTTAGCATTGTAGCTGTTAATGTGGCGCTTGTGCTTGTTGCGACGCGACCTGCCATTGTTGTCCTTGGTATCCGAACTACCAGGGTTTTTGGTCAGGTTGTTACTTCAAGCTAGCCACTGTCCTCTCCGCGCAAAAGCGGGTCATGAGCGTTATGAGGGCTGCCATGGATTTCGCTTTTCCTGTCCTAGGTGCCGGGCAAGCCACTCGTCATGGATGTTATGTTTGAAGGCTGCAAGGGCCTCTGCATCCGGACGATCAACGATTTGATTTTTCTTGGTTAGGAACCGTGTCTGTAATTGTCTAGCCGATTCTTCTGGCTGGTGAATTATGTGGCTGAGGTCACCGGCGTCTGGTGGTCGCACATATGTGCCCTGGAAGTTATCAAGGAATGCGGCTTCCAGGTCCTCCCAACAACCAATTGATTCTGCTGGCAAGCTGTTAAGCCAATGCCGAGCTGGTCCTTTAAGCTTGAGTGGGAGGTATTTGATGGCGTGTAGATCATCACCGCGGGCCATGTGGATATGGAGGAGGTAGTCTGTAACGCCCCCGATGCGGCTATATCTCCCACGTGTCGAGGCACGACTTAGAGGCATAACCGCATTGAAAGCAATGTCGCAAGTGAGGTAATCTTCACACAACCCATGTAATAAATAAGGGAAAGAGATACATAGTTGGCTTACGATCGCCACTTCACACAAAGTACATAAATAAACATCCATCATTCAGAGTACACTCAAGGTCCGACTACGGAACCAAAATAAAAGAAGATACCCCAAATGCTACGGATCCCGAATCATCCCAACTGGGCACCACTCTCGATCATCAGGAAAAGACACATAGTAATGACCACGCCTCGTCGAACTCCCACTTGAGCTCGGTTGAGTCACCTGACCGCATCGTCGGCACTGCAACTGTTTTGAAGTATCTGTGAGTCACGGGACTCAGCAATCTCACACCGCGAGATCAAGACTATTTAAGCTTATAGGAAGGACAGGGTAGTAAAGTGGAGCTGCAGCAAGCGACTAGCATATATGGTGGCTACATCGCAAAAGAGAGCGAGAGGAGGAGCAAAGCACGGTCGTGAAACTAGTAGCGATCAAGAAGTGATCTGAACTACTTACGCCGACATAACTCCAACACCGTGTTCACTTCCCGGACTCCGCCGAGAAGAGACCATCACAGTTACACACGCGTTGATGTGTATTTTATTTGAGGTCAACTTTGGGTTTTCTACAACCGACATTAACAAATTCCCATCTGCCTCATAAACGCGGGCACGGCTTTGAAGATGTTACCTGCAGGGTGTCCCAACTTAGCCCATTATAAGCTCTCACGGTCAACGAAGGATATTCCTTCTACCGGAAGACCCGATCAATCTCGGAATCCCGGACTACAAGACATTTCGACAGCAATAAAACAAGACCAGCAAAGCCACCCGACAGCCGACAAATCCCGATAGGAGCTGCACATATCTCGTTCTCGTGGCACATCCGGATGAGACAGGCTACGAGTAAAACCAAGCCTCGAGTTTCCCGTGGTGGCCCTTGAGCGGCTCGGTTCGGGCCAGCACTCGAAGGAGCACTGGTCCGGGGTTAAAATAAAGATGACCCTCGGGCTCGCGAAAACCTGGGGAAAAGGCTTAGGTGGCAAATGGTAAAACCAATGTTGGGCCCTTGCTGGACGAGTCTTATTCAAAGCGAACTGTCAAGGGGTCCCATAAATCACCCAACCGTAAGGAACGCGAAATCAAGGAACATAACACCGGTATGACGGAAACTAGGGTGGCAAGAGTGGAACAAAACACCAGGCATAAGGCCGAGCCTTCCACCCTTTACCAAGTATATAGATGTATTAAAATTATAGCAGATATATATTGTGATATCCCCAACAAGTAAACATGTTCCAACAAGGAACAACATCTCCATGTTCCAACAAGGAACAAACTTCAGCTTCACCTGCAACTAGCAACGCTATAAGAGGGCTGAGCAAAGCGGTAACATAGCCAAACAACGGTTTGCTAGGAAAAGGATGGTTAGGGGCTGACATGGCAATATGGGTGGCATGATATAGCAAGTGGTAGGCATCGCAGCATAGGCATAGCAAAAGAGCGAGCATCTAGCATAGCAAAGATAGAAGTGATTTCGAGGGTATGGTCATCTTGCCTGCAATGTTCTCCGAGTTGTCGAAAGCTTGATCCTCGTAAGCGTTCTCAACAGGTTCCTCGCTCACGTACTCGCCTCCGGCTCTACCCAAAGCAACAACACAAACAAAGGAACCACAATAAATCACGGTGCAATGCACAATCAACATGATGCAAAACATGACATGATATGCGGGATGTGATATGCAATGCTTATGTGCGCTCCGGAAGGTAAATGATGAACCAGGCATCAACTTGGCAAACCAAGTATGCCACTGGAAAGATGAGATGATTTCGGTTGAAATCGATATAAAGATCACCGGAATCGGATGCACGGTTTGGAAATGACAAGCAAAACAAGAATGGCACAAATCTGCCATTAACAGCATGATGCCACTTAGCAAGCAACAATAAATTAAGCTACTGCACCCAAACGTATCAACAAAGTATATGGCAGTGATCTACACAAGATGCTCGACAAAAGATGATCACTGAGCTACGGCTAGTTCACATCATAACAAGTTCAAACAAGCATGGCAAAAGTGCACAAAATATCAGGCTGGACATGGCAAAAACAGCATCAGGTTGTAATGTTCAGAGCAACAAAACTACATGCTACAGGAACTTAAAATAGCAAAACATGGCATGGCATGAATCTACTCAAAGCATAGAACAAAAGTCCCTTACTGACCATAAGCCAAAAAGGATCAGAAAATATAGTAACACCCATGTCAATATTGAAAGTTCCGTTAACAGATTCAGCAACATGGCATGTCAAAAACTGATAGCAAGTAGGCATGTTTACAAGCTCAATGCACTCACTACAGAGCCTTATATGATAAACTAAGCATACATACATCAAGAAGACATGACATAGAAGACATACATGGCAAGAACAATAACATAGCATACATGGGTCAACCACAACAACCTAGGCAAAATTGAATAACATGTAAACAATCTGCCAGGAAACATTTGATAGCAAAAGTAGAGCTCGATTGACTCAAGCTATGGCACTCCATAATTGCAAACAAGGGCATGGATGGATAGAGCAAGACATGCTTTACAAAACATCCTTACTGAAGTATCTCAAAATATGCATAGATCTCTCGGTATCATCAAGTTAACATGGCATCAAAAACCAGCTAAAACAGGGCTGAAATCAGCAACATCAGGACACCTACTTTGCATGCTTGTGCTAGTCACCACATAGATCACAAAAATACATGGCATATACCCCTGGAAAGATGGCATGGCATATTTCAAAACACATGTAGGACTCAAATTCATAGGGTGCACCCATTAATCATGGCAAAAATAACAAAAGTGCAAGTTCTGTTACGAAACAGAAATTAACATCACATAGCACTCTTCCAACAGCATTTCGGGTATCAAGATGAGCTCAAATGAAAATGCTGCAATGAGATGAAATGATCTACTCTTCGAGACGAACATTTTGACATATTATACGCGCAAAATGGACCTACAGATGCAAAGATACACTCTGTTGAAAATGCAACAAAAATCACTAATATACAAAAGACTTGGGGAAAAAAAGGAGGGGAGAGAGAGGTCAACGGGCGGCTCGCGAACCGAGGCCGGATCGGGCTCCGGCCCGATCGGGACGCGGCGGCGGCGGAGAGGCTCGCCGGAGGGGAGGTGCGGCCGGATCGGAGGGTGGCGCCGAGGCGGCGACGGGCCGGTGGAGGCGGCGACCGAGTGGGCAGCAATGGCGGGGGGCGCTGGCAAGGGCATGGCGTGAGGAGCGCTGGGGTATGGGCGCGGCGGGCGGCGGCGGCAATGGCGCGGCAGCGGGCGAGGTCGGGCGCCTGCCCGGGAGGCGGGGAGGCAGGCGGAGCTCACAGCAGCCTCGCCTGGCCATGAAGCTGGGCGGCTGGGCGCGGATAGGTGGCGGCGTCCGATTGACGAGCGCAGGCGGACGTGTCCGGCGGAGAGGAAAATCTAGGGTTTTTGGGGGAGTTTGATCCACAATTTGGACGTGAGTTTGCTTAAATAGGCATAGAGGGAGCTAGGAGAGTCCAAATGAGGTATAGTTTTCGACCACACGATCGTGATCGAACGACGGAGAGCATGGAAGTGACTTAGATGGGTTGTTGGGCTGTTTTGAAGGGGTGTTGGGCTGCAACTTAAAAGAGGCCTTTGCGAGAGTGCGGTTAACCGTTGGAGTACCAAACGAGCTCCAAATGACCCGAAACTTGACCGGTGGTCTACGGGTGGTATACCAAGGCCACTAGACAAACCTCGGTCCATTTCGAGAAGGTTTAATACCCGCACAGGAAAAACGTAAAAGGGGCCGCCGAGGGAGATAGGAGTGCCGGATTGCAAAACGGACAACGTGAAAAATGCTCGGAATCATGAGACGAACACGTATGCAAATGCGATGCACATGATGGCATGATATAAAATGCATGACATGGAAAAAAAAGCAAAAAGAAGAAAAAACCCAACCACGGAGGGAATATCATATCACAATGCCGAAAATGGCAAGAGTTGGAGTTACAAATATGGAAAGTTACTTCCGGGGTGTTACATAGTCCTCGATCCAAACCGCAGGATCTGTTGTGCCATCGTATGATTCGATGTTTACGGGTTTGAAACCCTAGGGGATTTGATGATCCATTACTTCGTCTGTGAAGCATAGTGGGTGTGCGGTGCCTCTATATTGGGCTATATCACGACGCAGCTCAAATGAGCTTTGTCTACTGTGTTCGGCCCGGCCGGAATTGCTGTATCCGGCGTGAGGGTTATCATCATGTGTCGTGAGGCGCCCACGCGATCCATAGATCTATCTTGTTTGCCTTGCCTTGTCCTCTAATATGTCTCGCAGGTCTGGCGCGTTTCCCCGTGCCTTGGTACTTTCCGAGCGACGCCGGGGTACGGCTTGGATGGAGGGTCTAGAGGCCTCTCTGTCGCGACCACGGGGTGGCCGGTCGGCTGCATCATGCGCTGGTGATGTAGGTTTGGGTGCTTCTTCCTCTAATTGGGGTAGCAGCCTGCGTTTTGGGTATCTCTTGGAGGGCGCTCGAGTTCGTACTCTTGGCTGCGAGGACTTGATCCATCTGTCGACTAGCAAGTCTTGGTCACTCTAAGTCTGCTGCTTTTTCTTGAGGCGGCTTGCCGTGGCCATAAGCCTGGGTTTGAAACGCTCCTGTTCGGCGGGGTCCTCAGGCACGACAAATTCGTCATCGTCGAGGCTTGCCACATCTTCGGAGGGAGGCATATAATTATCTTCCTCCACCTTCCTGTCTGCCGCTCTATCATGAGGGCTGGCTTCTCCCTCCTCCTGTGCTGAATCCTGCTGGAGGGGGTTGTCTTCGGCACTATCCGGGGTGTTATTATCTCCCGTGCCGGAATCACCATTTTTTTGTGGCGGATTTAGAGCGGCACCACGACGCCGCGCTTGGGCTGTTTCTTGGAGGGTCATCCTCCGTTGTTCCATCGCCGTTCCCATCTTTTGGGATGTCCACCATGTATATGTCGTATGATGAGGTGGCCTTCCAGCGCCCTGTAGGCGCTGGTTCTCGATCGTCTCCAGCATTGTCGTCCATACCGTCGATGTCTTCGGAGTCGAAGTCGAGCATGTCGGTTAAATCATCGACAGTGGCTACAAAGTGGGCAGTGGGTGGGCGTTGAATTTCTTCGTCGTCCGCATCCCAACCTTCCCGACCGTAGTCCGCCAGGCTCTCCGATAAAGAGAGAGACTTTAGTGAATTCAGGATGTCGCCAAAAGGCGAGTCTGAAAGATGTCCATGCAGATGAACTCCATAACCGCGCCCGATCGGATTCGATTGGCGGGGCGCGGAGGGTTCAGAGTCCGGAGAGGAGTCCGCACCTTGGAGTCACGGTCTTCGCAGCGACAGGATGGAGTTCGCTCAATCGCCAGAGATCGTAGCCCCGAGGCGTGTCCAACCACTCGCCCTCGATCGGGGAGTCGGCTCCGAGCTAAGGGTCGGAGTGGGACGCCTGGTGCGCCTCGTGGCACCGCTCGGCGGCGAGCTAGATCGTGCCCATCGAGACAAGGCTTGGCGCTTGGCTGTGGCTCGAATCCGTCGAAGATCAAGTCTCCGCGGATGTCGGCCGTGTAGTTCAAACTCCCAAATCTGACCTGATGGCTAGGGGCGTAGCTTTCGATCTGCTCCAGATGGCCAAGTGAGTTGGCCCGCAGTGAGAAGCCGCCGAATACGAAGATCTGTCCGGGGAGAAAAGTCTCACTATGGACCGCGTCGTCGTTGATGATCGAAGGAGCCATCGGGCCTAAGGATGACGATACGGAGGAACTCTCAATGAAAGCACCAATGTCGGTGTCAAAACCGCGGATCTCGGTAGGGGTCCCAACTGTGCGTCTAGGCGGATGGTAACAGGAGACAAGGGACACGATGTTTTACCAGGTTCGGGCCCTCTCGATGGAGGTAATACCCTACTCCTGCTTGATTAATATTGATGATATGGGTAGTACAAGAGTGGATCTACCATGAGATCAAGGAGGCTAAACCCTAGAAGCTAGCCTATGGTATGATTGTTGTTCGTCCTACGGACTAAAACCCTCCGGTTTATATAGACACCGGATAGGGTTAGGGTTACACAGAGTCGGTTACAATGGTAGGAGATCTACATATCCGTATCGCCAAGCTTGCCTTCCACGCCAAGGAAAGTCCCATCCGGACACGGGACGAAGTCTTCAATCTTGTATCTTCATAGTCCAGGAGTCCGGCCAACGGTGATAGTTCGGCTATCCGGACACCCCCTAATCCAGGACTCCCTCAATAATGATGAGACTGAATATGATCCACCTTTACCTAGAAGGAGTTCCAAAAATTCGGAGTTTTTAGATCTTGATGCTAAAATTGACAAAAGTGGGATTGAAGAAATCAAAACCCTAGATGTTAAACCCACTATTTTGGATTTCAAGGAATTTAATTATGAAAATTGCTCTTTGATAGATTGTATTTCCTTGTTGCAATCTGTGGTAAATTCTCCTCATGCTTATAGTCAAAATAAAGCGTTTACTAAACATATCGTTGATGCCTTGATGCAATCTTATGAAGAAAAACTTGAGTTGGAAGTTTCTATACCTAGAAAACTTTATGATGAGTGGGAACCAACTATTAAAATTAAGATTAAGGATCATGAGTTCTATGCTTTATGTGATTTGGGTGCTAGTGTTTCCACTATTCCCAAAACTTTGTGCGATTTGCTAGATTTCCGTGATTTTGATGATTGCTCTCTAAACTTGCACCTTGCTGATTCTACTATTAAGAAACCTATGGGAAGATCTATTGATGTACTTATTGTTGCAAATAGGAATTATGTGTCCGTAGATTTTATCGTTCTTGATATAGATTGCAATCCTTCATGTCCTATTATTCTTGGTAGACGTTTCCATAGAACGATTGGTGCAATTATTGATATGAAGGAAGGGAATATTAGATTCCAATTCCATTAAAGAAAGGCATGGAACACTTACCTAGGAAGAAAATAAAATTACCATATGAATCTAACATGAGAGCCACTTATGGATTGCCTACCAAAGATGGCAATACCTAGATCTATCCTTGCTTTTATGCCTAGCTAGGGGCGTTAAACGATAGCGCTTGTTGGGAGGCAACCCAATTTTATTTTTAGTTTTTTGCCTTTTACTTCTGTTTACGAATAAATATTTGTTCTAGTCTCTAGTTAGATGTGTTTTAATTAGTGTTTGTGCCAAGTTAAACCTATAGGATCTTCTTGGATGTTAGTTATTTGATCTTGCAGAAATTTCCAGAAACTTTCTGTTCATGAAAATAATTGTTAAAAATCATAAAAACGTGATAAAATACTGATTCCAATTGCTGCTGATCAATAAACAAATTTTCTAGGTCTTCCTATTTTGTCTGATTTTTTGGAGTTCCAGAAGTTTGCGTTAGTTGCAGATTACTACAGACTGTTCTGTTTTTGACAGATTCTGTTTTTCGCGTGTTGTTTGCTTATTTTGATGAATCTATGGCTAGTAAAATAGTTTGTAAACCATAGAGAAGTTGTAATACAGTAGTTTTAACAACAATATAAATAAATAATGAGTTCATTACAGTACCTTGAAGTGGTCTTTTGTTTTCTTTCGCTAACGGAGCTCACGAGATTTTCTGTTAAGTTTTGTGTTGTGAAGTTTTTAAGTTTTGGGTGAAAGATTTTGATGGATTATGGAACAAGGAGAGAGCCTAAGCTTGGGGATGCCCATGGCACCCCCAAGATAATCTAAGGACACCATAAAGCCAAAGCTTGGGGATGCCCCGGAAGGCATCCCTCTTTAAATCTACTTTCACAAGAATTTTACTTGGAGCTATATTTTTATTCACCACATGATATGTGTTTTGCTTGGAGCGTCTTGTTTGATTTGAGTCTTTGATTTTTAGGTTACCACAATCATCCTTGCTGTACACACCTTTTGAGAGAGCCATACATGATTTGGAATTTGTTAGAATACTCTATGTGCTTCGCTTATATCTTTTGAGCTATATAGTTTTGCTCTAGTGCTTCACTTATATCTTTTAGAGCACGGTGGTGGATTTGTTTTATAGAAACTATTGATCTCTCATGCTTCACTTAGATTATTTTGAGAGTCTTAAATAGCATGGTAATTTTCTTAAATAATCCTAATATGCTAATCATACAAGATTTGTAAGAATTCTTATGAGTGTGTTGAATACTATGAGAAGTTTGATGCTTGATAATTGTTTTGAGACATGAAGATGGTGATGTTAGAGTCATGCTAGTTGAGTAGTTGTGAATTTGAGAAATACTTGTGTTAAAGTTTGTGATTCCCGTAGCATGCACGTATGGTGAACCGTTATGTGATGAAGTCGGAGCATGATTTATTTATTGATTGTCTTCCTTATGAGTGGCGGTCGGGGACGAGCGATGGTCTTTTCCTACCAATCTATCCCCCTAGGAGCATGCGCGTAATACTTTGCTTTGATAACTTGTAGATTTTTGCAATAAGTATATGAGTTCTTTATGACTAATGTTGAGTCCATGGACTATATGCACCCTTCTTCCTTCCACCATTGCTAGCCTCTCTAATACCGCGCACTTTTCGCCGGTATCATACACCCACCATAAACCTTCCTCAAAATAGCCACCATACCTACCTATCATGGAATTTCCATAGCCATTCCGAGATATATTGCCATGCAACTTGCCACCTTTCCGTTTATTATGACACGCTCCATCATTGTCATATTGCTAGCATGAACATGTAGTTGACATCGTATTTGTGGCAAAGCCACCGTTCATAATTCTTTCATACATGTCACTCTTGATTCATTGCATATCCCGATACACCGTTAGAGGCATTCATATAGAGTCATATTTTGTTCTAAGTATCGAGTTGAAATTGTTGAGTTGTAAGAAAATAGAAGTGTGATGATCTTCATTTTTAGAGCATTGTCCCAAGTGAGGAAAAGGATGGTGGAGACTATGATTCCCCCACAAGTCGGGATGAGACTCCGGACAAAAAAAAAGAGGCCATAAAAAAGAGAAAAGGCCAAAAAAATGAGAGAAAAAGAGAGAAGGGACAATGTTACTATCCTTTTACCACACTTGTGCTTCAAAGTAGCACCATGATCTTCATGATAGAGAGTCTCTCATTTTGTCACTTTCATATACTAGTGGGAATTTTTTCCATTATAGAACTTGGCTTGCATATTCCAATTATGGGCTTCCTCAAAATGCCCTAGGTCTTCGTGAGCAAGCGAGTTGGATGCACGCCCACTTAGTTTCCTTTGTTGAGCTTTCATATGCTTATAGCTCTAGTGTATCCGTTGCATGGCAATCCCTACTCACTCACATTGATATCTATTGATGAGCATCTCCATAGCCCGTTGATACGCCTAGTTGATGTGAGACTATCTTCTCCCTTTTTGTCTTCTCCACAACCACCATTCTATTCCACATATAGTGCTATGTCCATGGCTCACGCTCATGTATTGCTTGAAGATTGAAAAAGTCTTGAAAATGTCAAAAGTATGAAACAATTGCTTGGCTTGTCATCGGGGTTGTGCATGATTTAAATACTTTGTGTGGTGAAGATAGAGCATAGCCAGACAATATGATTTTGTAGGGATAACTTTCTTTGGCCATGTTATTTTGAGAAGACATGATTGCTTTGTTAGTATGCTTGAAGTATTATTATTTTTATGTCAATATTAAACTTTTGTCTTGAATCTTTCGGATCTGAATATTCATACCACAATTAAGAAGAATTACATTGAATTATGCCAACTAGCACTCCGCATCAAAAACATTGTTTTTATCATTTACCTACTCGAGGACGAGCAGGAATTAAGCTTGGGGATGCTTGATACGTCTCCAACGTATCTATAATTTTTGATTGCTCCATGCTATATTATCTAATGTTTTGTACATTATTGGGCTTTATTATTCATTTTTATATTATTTTTGGGACTAACCTATTAACTAGAGGCCCAGCCCAGAATTGTTGTTTTTTGCATATTGCAGAGTTTCGTAGAAAAGGAATATCAAACGGAGTCCAAACGGAATGAAACCTTCGGGAACGTGATTTTTAGGAAGATTATGATCCGGGATACTTGGACCCTACGCCAAGAAACAAAGAAGGAGGCCACGAGGTTGGGCGCGCCTACCCCGCCCCGAGGGTGCGCCCTCCACCCTCATGGGCCCCCTGTTGCTCCACCGACGTACTCCCTCCTCCTATATATACCCACGTACCCCCAAACGATCAGATACGGAGCCGCAACCTTCTGTACCCACGAGATCCCATCTTGGGGCCTGTTCCGGAGCTCCGTCAGAGAGGGCATCCATCACGGAGGGCTTCTACATCAACACCATAGCCTCTCCGATGAAGTGTGAGTAGTTTACTTCAGACCTTCGGGTCCATAGTTAGTTGCTAGATGGCGTCTTCTCTCTTTTTGGATCTCAATACAATGTTCTCCCCCTCTCTCGTGGAGATCTATTCGATGTAATCTTCTTTTTGCAGTGTGTTTGTTGAGACCGATGAATTGTGGGTTTATGATCAAGATTATCTATGAACAATATTTGAATCATCTCTGAATTCTTCTATGTATGATTGGTTATCTTTGCAAGTCTCTTAGAATTATCAGTTTGGTTTGGCCTACTAGATTGATCTTTCTTGCAATGGGAGAAGTGCTTAGCTTTGGGTTCAATCTTGCGGCGCCCTTTCCCGGTGGATGAGGGGCAGCAAGGCACGATTGTATTGTTGCCATTGAGGATAACAAGATGGAGTTTTTATCATATTGCATGAATTTATCCTCTACATCATGTCATCTTGCTTAAGGCGTTACTCTGTTTTCATGAACTTAATACTCTAGATGCATTTGGATAGCGGTCGATGAGTGGAGTAATAGTAGTAGATGCAGGTGAGTCGGTCTACTTGTCTCGGATGTGATGCCTATATACATGATCATACCTAGATATTCTCATAACTATGCTCAATTCATCAATTGCTCAACAAGAATTGCTCACCCACCGTAAAATACTTATGCCCTTGAGAGAAGCCACTAGTGAAACCTATGGCCCCCGGGTCTATTTTCCATCATATTAATCTCCCGACAACAAGCTATTTCTGGCGCCGTATTTATTTTGCTTTCTTTACTTTGCATCTTTATCACAAAAATACCAAAATATTATCCTATCATATCTATCGATCTCACTCGTAAGTGACCGTGAAGGGATTGACAACCCTTATCGCGTTGGTTGCGAGGATTTATTTGTTTTGTGTAGGTGCGAGGGACTCATGCAGTAGCCTCCTCTTGGATTGATACCTTGGTTCTCAAAAACTGAGGGAAATACTTACGCTACTTTGCTGCATCACCCTTTCCTCTTCAAGGGAAAACCAACGCAGTGCTCAAGAGGTAGCAAGAGTCAAGACGAAAATATGTGCCAACCCCTATGCATAAGTTCACAATGTTACGGAACCCGCAAGTTGATCACCAAAACATACATCAAGTAGATCACGTGAATATCCCATTGTCACCACAGATAAGCACATGCAAGACGTACATCAAGTGTTCTCAAATCCTTAAAGACTCAATCCGATATGATAACTTCAAAGGGAAAACTCGATCCATTACAAGAGAGTAGAGGGGGAGAAACATCAGAAGATCCAACTATAATAGCAAAGCTCGTGATACATAAAGATCGTACCACCTCAAGAACACGAGAGAGAGAGAGATCAAACTCATAGCTACTGGTACATACCCTCAGCCCCGAGGGTGAAAAACTCCATCCTCATCATGGAGAGCGCCGAGATGATGAAGATGGCCACCGGTGAGGGATCCCCCCTCCGATAGGGTGCCGGAACAGGGTCCCGACTGGTTTTTGGTGGCTACAGAGGCTTGTGGTGGCGGAACTCCCGATCTATTGTATTCCCCGATGTTTTTAGGGTATATGGATATATATATATAGGCGAAATAAGTCGGTCAGGGGAGCCACGAGGGGCCCACGAGGGTGGGGGCGCGCCCAGGGGGGTAGGGCGTGCCTCCCTGCCTCGTGGCTTCCTCGAAGCTTCCCTGACGTCTACTCCAAGTCTCCTGGATTGCTTCCATTCCAAAAATAACTCTCCCGAAGGTTTCATTCCGTTTGGACTCCGTTTGATATTCCTTTTCTTCGAAACACTGAAATAGGCAAGAAAACAGCAATTTGGGCTAGGCCCCCGGTTAATAGGTTAGTCCCAAAAATAATATAAAAGTGTATAATAAAGCGCATTAAACATCTAAAACAAAATATATAATAGCATGAATACTTCTTAAACTATAGATACGTTGGAGACGTATCAGCATCCCCAAGCTTAATTCCTGCTCGTCCTCGAGTAGGTAAATGATAAAAGAAATAATTTATGAAGTGTGAATGCTAGCAAGTGCATAAGTTTGATCAATGATAGTTCCAATCACTTTTTCTAGCATCATTGTATGTCATAACAGTAGCTCAACTCATAAAACTTTTCATGGTCAAGTAACAAGCTATTCACATGTTAAAGCATATACCATAAACTTTCTTGAAAACTAACAAACTATGTTCTTAGTCATCAAACAATTGCAATTCATCTTATTTTTAGGAAGGGTCTATGTAAGAGCTTTGATTAGCAAATCCCACATATTCAAATATCATATAGTCTTCCATGATTGCTACCACTCAAAGCGTATTTTTAGAACAAATAGCATTCATCGAACATAGAGAAAGATAGGGGCTTAATGTTTCGCCTTCCAACCTTTTACCTCAAGGGTAACGTCAACAATAATAATTCATGATCAAATATATTTGAATGGCCATATATGCTTAGATCTTTCCCCAACACATGATGCTTGCCAACTAAAGAGTAGGTTGGAATGAGAAGGAATACTACTGACTCTTGCATAAAAGTAAAAGATAGACCCTTCGCAGAGGGAAGCAGGGATTTGCAGAGGTGCCAGAGCTCGAAGCTAAAACAGAGATGAAAATAATTTTGAGAGGTATGCTTTCATTGTCAACATAACGACCAAGAGTTCCCAATATCTTCCATACTACATACATTATAGGCGGTTCCCAAACAGAAAGGTAAAGATTTTACTCCCCCTCCACCAACAATCACACTCCACGGCTTGTCCAAAACAACGGGTGTCGTCCAACTTTCAACAATCTTGGGGGAGTTTGTTTAAATTATTCGAGAATTTATTTTTGATCTTTTGATCATAGGACTGGGCATCCCAGTTACCAGCCATTTTATCATGAATGATGAGCGGAGTCCACTCATCGTGAGAATAACCCACCTAGTATGGAAGATAATGACAGCCCCTAGTCGCTACATGAGCGATTCGGGCATACAAAACAGATTATTATTTGAAGTTTTAGAGTTTGGCACATGCAAATTTACTTGGAACGGCAGGTAAATACCGCATATAGATAGATATGGTGGACACTCATGGAATAAACTTGGTTCAAGGAATTTGGATGCACAAGCAGTATTCCCGCTTAGTACAGATACTTTGGCTAGCAGAGGATTCTAAATAGCAAGCACCACATGTTAGAGGATCCATAACAATATAACTTCTATACAAATATACCCAAGCATAACTCATTATGTTGTCCTCCTTGTCCAACTTCAACTAATTTGCTCAGGTTTGAAAATAATTAATGGGGCTCACAATCATAGAAGATGTCCAAGATAGTATATTTATATGTGAAATCTCTCTTCCTTCAATATTCTTTCGTGAATTGTTCAAGTGACCAATACAATGTTTGCTAAACTTCAATAAATTTACCACCTCTACTTCTTATATGTGAAGTCATTACTCCCCATGGGATAAGCATATGAAACATATATAATTTCAGATTTATGATATTCAAATCATTCAACTATTTACTCATAGGATATAAGTGAAGCACATGAGTAAATGACAAACTACTCCAAAAAGATATAAGTGAAGATCAATGAATAGTTAAATAATTATGTAGCTTTGTGAAGACTCTCTCTCATTCAAGAATTTCAGATCTTGGGATATTATTCAAACAACAATCAAAACAAAATAAAACGATATTTCAAGGATAGCACTCATCATGTGAAGAAGCAAAAACTTAGGCTCAACCGATACTAACCGATAATTGTTGAAGAAGAAATGTGGGATGCCTACCAGGGCATCCCCAAGCTTAGATGCTTGAGACTTCTTGAAATATTATCTTGGGGTGCCTTGGGCATCCCCAAGCTTGAGCTTTTGTGTCTCCTTAATTCCTCTCATATCACGGTTTCCTAAATCTCGAAAGCTTCATCCACACCAAACTCAACAAGAACTCGTGAGATAAGTTAGTATAAACCAATGCAAAAACCTTATCATTTTCTACTGTAACAAATCACTAAAGTTATTATTCAACATTGCATACTAAATACCTCTGCATATTTAATACTCCTATCCTCAAATACAATCATTAAACAAGCAAGCATATGCAAACAATGCAAACATAACTGCAATCTGCCAAAACAGTACAGTCTGTAAAGAATGCAAGATTCAGCATACTTCCCTAACTCCAAACATTATGAAATTCTACCACACTGTAGAAATTTTATCAGAGCTCAATATGCAAAAAATTTCAACATTTTATCATATTCTGACTTTTCTAGGGAATTTTGCAACAGCGGTAAACTTTCTGTTTTGAAACAACAACATGTATACTTGCAAAATAAGCACGGTAAAGGCTATCCTTGACATTTTTATTGAAAATAGAGATGCAAAACATTAATATAAATAACAGCAAGCAAATACTAACAAAATAAACTCATGAGCGCAAAGTTTCTGTTTTTTACAGCAAGATCACATTAACTTCCACCCAAGTCTTCCCAAAGGTTCTACTTGGCACAAACACTAATTAAAACATAAAACCACATCTAAACAGAGGCTAAATGAATTATTTATTACTAAACAGGAACAAAAAGCAAGGAACAAAAATAAAATTGGGTTGCCTCCCAACAAGCGCTATCGTTTAACGCCCCTAGCTAGGCATGATGATTTCAATGATGCTCGCAAAAGATAAGAATTGAAACATAAAGAGAACGTCATGGAGCATATGACTAGCACATTTAAGCCTAACCCACTTCCTATGCATAGGGATTTTGTGAGCAAACAACTTATGGGAACAATAATCAACTAGCATAGGAAGGCAAAACAAGCATATCTTCAAAACTTTAAGCACATAGAGAGGAAACTTGATATTATTGCAATTCCTACAAGCATATATTCCTCCCTCATAATAATTTTCAGTAGCATCATGAATGAATTCAACCATATAACCAGCACCTAAAGCATTCTTTTCATTATCTACAAGCATAGAAATTTTATTACTCTCCACATAAGCAAAATTCTTCTCACTCAGAATAGTGGGAGCAAACTCAACAAAATAACTATCATGTGAAGCATAATCCAATTGAAAATTAAAATAATAATGAAAAGTTTCATGGTTATCATTATTCTTTATAGCATACGTGTCATCACAATAATCATCATAGATAGGAGGCATGCTTTCATCATAATAAATTTGCACATCAAAACTTGGGGGACTAAAAATAGCATCTTCATCAAACATAGCATCCCCAAGCTTGTGGCTTTGCATATCATTAGCATCATGGGTATTCAAAGAATTCATACTAATAATATTGCAATCATGCTCATCATTCACATATTTTATGCCAGGCATTCTATGTAATTCTTCTTCTAGTACTTGATCACAATTTTCCTTCCCATCATTTTCACGAAAGACATTAAAAAGATGAAGCATATGAGCATCCTTAATTCCATTTTTTTATAGTTTTCTTTTATAGACTAAACTAGTTACAAAACAAGAAACAAAAAGATTCAATTGCAAGATCTAAAGATATACCTTCAAGCACTAGCCTCCCTGGCAACGACGCCAGAAAAGAGCTTGGTGTCTACTACGCAACCTTCTTCTTGTAGACGTTGTTGGGCCTCCAAGTGCAGAGGTTTGTAGGACAGTAGCAAATTTCCCTCAAGTGGATGACCTAAGGTTTATCAATCCGTGGGAGGCGTAGGTTGAAGATGGTCTCTCTCAAACAACCCTGCAACCAAATAACAAAGAGTCTCTTGTGTCCCCAACACACCCAATACAATGGTAAATTGTATAGGTGCACTAATTCGGCGAAGAGATGGTGATACAAGTGCAATATGGATGGTAGATATAGGTTTTTGTAATCTGAAAATATAAAAACAGCAAGGTAGCAAGTGGTAGAAGTGAGCGTAAACGGTATTGCAATGATAGGAAGCAATGCCTAGGGTTCATACTTTCACTAGTGCAAGCTCTCTCAACAATAATAACATAGATAGATCATATAACAATCCCTCAACATGCAACAAAGAGTCACTCCAAAGTCACTAATAGCGGAGAACAAACAAAGAGATTATTGTAGGGTACGAAACCACCTCAAAGTTATTTTTTCGGATCGGTCTATTCAAGAGTTCGTACTAGAATAACACCTTAAGATACAAATCAACCAAAACCCTAATGTCACCTAGATACTCCAATGTCACCTCAAGTATCCGTGGGTGTGATTATACGATATGCATCACACAATCTCAGATTCATCTATTCAACCAACACAAAGAACTTCAAAGAGTGACCCAAAGTTTCTACCGGAGAGTCAAGATGAAAACGTGTGCCAACCCCTATGCATAAGTTCACAATGTTACGGAACCCGCAAGTTGATCACCAAAACATACATCAAGTAGATCACGTGAATATCCCATTGTCACCACGGATAAGCACATGCAAGACATACATCAAGTGTTCTCAAATACTTAAAGACTCAATCCGATAAGATAACTTCAAAGGGAAAACTCGATCCATTACAAGAGAGTAGAGGGGGAGAAACATCATTAGATCCAACTATAATAGCAAAGCTCGCGATACATCAAGATCGTACCACCTCAAGAACACGAGAGAGGGAGATCAAACACATAGCTACTGGTACATACCCTCAACCCCGAGGGTGAACTACTCCCTCCTCGTCATGGAGAGCGCCGGGATGATGAAGATGGCCACGGTGAGGATCCCTCCTCGGTGGTGCTTGGAACAGGTCCCGATTGGTTTTTGGTGGCTACAGAGGCTTGCAGGGGTGGAACTCCTGATCTATTGTGTTCCCCGATGTTTTTAGGGCATATGGATATACATAGGCGAAAGAAGTTGGTCAGGGGAGCCACGAGGGGCCCACGAGGGTGGGGGCGTGCCCAGGGGGTAGGGCGCGCCTCCCTGCCTCATGGCTTCCTCGAAGCTTCCCTGACGTTTACTCCAAGTCTCCTGGATTGCTTCCGTTCCAAAAATAACTCTCCCGAAGGTTTCATTCCGTTTGGACTCCGTTTGATATTCATTTTCTTCGAAACACTGAAATAGGCAAGAAAACAACAATTTGGGCTGGGCTTCCGGTTAATAGGTTAGTTCCAAAAATAATATAAAAGTGTATAATAAAGACCATTAAACATCCAAAACAGAATATATAATAGAATGTATACTTCATAAATTATAGATACGTTGGAGACGTATCAATCATGAGAATGCAAATATTTCTTCAAAATTTAATCACTGCCACGCTAAAAAATATATAAGTGAAGCACTACAGCAACTGCCTAGCTCAAAAGATTTAAGTGAAGCACATAGAGCATTCTAACAAATCATGATAAACGCGTGGCTCTCTCAAATAAGTATGTCCAACAAAGATGATTGTGACAAACTAAAAAGAAAACAAAGCAAAGACTCATAATACACAATGCTCCAAGCAAAACTCATGATATGTGACGAATGAAAATATAGCTCCAAGTAAAATTACCGATAGTTGGTAGAAGAAAGAGGGGGTGCCTTCCAGGGCATCCCCGAGCTTACTTGCTTGGGAGACCTTGAATATTACCTTGTGGTGCCTCAGACATCGCCAAACTTAGGCTCTTGTCACGCCTTATCCCTTCATCCATCGTGATCTCACCCAAAACTTGAAAACTTAAATTACACAAAACTCAACAAAATCTCGTGAGATCCGTTAGTATAATAAAGCAAATCACTACTTTAAGTATCGTTGCAAACCCATTCATATTTTATTTTTGCATTATACCTATTGTATTCTAACTTCTCCATGGCTTATACCCCCGATACAATCCATAGTTTCATCAAAACAAGCAAAACAATGCATCAAATACAGAAACTGTCAAAAACAGAACAGTCTGTAGTAATCTGAACATTGACCATACTTCTATAACTCAAAAAATTCTGAAAACTTAGGACAATGTGGGCAATTTTTATATAAATCATGTGTAAAAAAATCAGAAATTTATCACACTCCAGCAAATGTTAACAATTCTAGTACTGGGCGCAAAAGTTTCTGTTTTTGCACATAATCAAAGCAACTATCATCCAAATCATCCCAAAGGATTTACTTGGCACAAACACTAATTTAAACAAATAAACACAATCATAACAGTAGCATAATTTTGTGCACACAAGAAAACAAAAACAACAATTGGGTTGTCTCCCAACAAGCTCTTTCTTTATAGCCATTAAGATAGGTTTGGGATATGAATGATGCTCACATAAAAGGCAAGAATCAAAGCACGAAGAGAGCATCATGAAGCATGTGAAAAACACATTTAAGTCTAACATACTTCCTATGCATAAGCATTTTATAAGCAAACAAATTATCAAGGCAAGCAAAAACTAGCATATGCAAGGAAGAAGAAAGAAACAATAGCAATCTCAACATAACGAGAGGTAATTTAGTAACTTTAAATGTTCTACAACCATATTTTACTCTCTCATAACAATTACATGTAGGATCATAATAAAATTCAACAATATAGCTATCATATAAAATTTTCTCTTCATGATCCACATGCATATAAGTTTTATAATCTTCCAAGATAGTGGGATTAACATCAACTAAAGTCATGACCTCTCCAAACCCACTTTTATCGAAAATTTCATAAGATTGAACACTCTCTAAATATGTGGGATTATTTTTTACCAAAAAATGACGCTCTTATGTCGAGAAAAAATCTCCAAAAAGTTTCATGGCATTTGGACTTCATTTGGTACTGATATTCTGAAAAACCAAAAACAGGTAAAAAACAGCAATTGGCACTAGGCACTAAGTTAATAAGTTAGTCCCAGAAAATGATATATATATATAATTGCTTGTAAGTGTATATAAAACATTTAAGATTATACTATAATAGCATGGAACAGTAAAAAAAATTATAGATACGTTGGAGACGTATCAATGTGCTTTATATATAACTAGAAGATATTCCATGCATTGCTGCGGAATTTCTCGTTGATAAGCTCCTAAACATTCCGTGAAGACTAAAGAGAGGTTAATATTATTGTGATGGGATTGTTGAACAGACGTGAGATAACTTTTGGAAGTTGTGAATCCAAATGGATATTTGTAGTTGTTTGAGGGCTCAAAATAATAGTCTATATATTGAATGAACAAGTCAAAATACTTAAGTACTTGTTGTGAGCTAGAATATAGTGAATTAGCATATCAAAGTACTTAAGTATTTGTGGTTCTGCTAGGAAAAAGTGCGGGTTTGTTACTCAAATATGCGGGCCAAATTCATTAATCATAATTTTTGAATTGTTATTTCCAACATATTTTTGACACATGTGGGTCAAATAGTAAAGCCTATTAATTGCTAGCTTATACTTGTAGGCACCCAACTAAGAAAAATATGTTGACAACATGAATAGAGGAGAAACACCTGCAACTGGCACCATATAAAGGTACTACCTAAGAAATAATCCAGAAATGGAACATAGTTTGCAAGATGTAAAATATATGCAGTAGAAGGTCAAAATGGATTGATAACATTAGATCTGACAGGCTAAAACATGAAAATGGAGAGAAAATTATTGTATCTATGATCTGCTAATGGAAGAAAGTTGGAAGGATCGAATGATCAACTAGAGGGGGTGAATGGAATACCACAAAATTTTAGCTTAACTTCCAGATTTAGGGATGGTGCGGATAAGTAGGTTCTTCAGATATTCAATAGACAACGAGAACAATCTACAAAAAGCAAACTAATGCACTAGATAAGCAAGAGCAACAAGCTAGCTAGTAAGTAAACACAAGTAAAACTACAAAAGGAAAGACCACCCACGTCGGAGACACGGATGTATCCCGAAGGTCATACTCTTGGGGGAATTCTAATCTCTATTAGAGAGGTGTGAGAGCCAAAAATCCCGAACGCCACTAAGTGTCTCACCCTAGTCTCCCTTTGATTCACCCCCAATGGATGAGCCTCAAATAAATCGTGGTTGGTCTTGAAGGCAACCATAATACCTTTGCAAACTTTCCTAAAGCACACCATGCGCAACGAAGCTTCTGGGCTTGAACCATAGCACCTAGGAGTCCCAAATCTCCAAGAGTAACAAATTTGGTGATGACAAGTATGGGGGTAATGAATTAGTTGGTGGAACTGTAGATCGGGCGATTCTCTTTCAATCCTATTCGATGGACTGAGAAAAATCGAGCTTTTAGGCTGTTGGCACTAGTGGAGCATCTCAATTTCTAAGTTTTTCTGGTCAGACTGCTAGCCTGCTCCAGTTTTTAAAACTATGTTGCGAACATGGAACCATGTCATAACAATAAGTGAATCATCAACGAAAACAAAGTGATTAATTATCAGTGCATCTCTACAAATTTGGATTCCTTGGATAGTCCCCTCCTCATCTGCCTTCTGTAGTAGCGCTAAGAAACCTTTGACACACATTATAAAAAAGATAAGGGGATAATGGGTCTCCCTGTCGAAGGCCTTGCTCAGGGATAATCTCTCTAGACAACTACTGATTTATCTCCACCCGCTAGCGCGCTGATCGTACACACATCATGATGTTGCTCACCCAGCCCCCCCCACCCCCCTGCAAAACCCATCCTGAGCGTGACCCTTTTCAGAAAATCACACTCAACACGATCATACGTTTTACTCATGCCAAGCTTTACTGCCACGTTCCCAGCTTGCCCCCCTTCTTTCTATACATCATATGAATGATTTTATAGGCCAACGACACAATATATAATCATTTTACCGGGACATAAGCTGATTGCGTTGGTGAAATGATATCTTCTAAGATCTCCTTTAAGCGATTTGCCATCACCTTAGAGATTAACTTGTACAATGCATCACAGAATAAGCCGGAACTCCGTCACACGCACTGGATTTTAACCTTCAGAATTAGCACAGTCGTTGTTTCGTTCCAGCCCGCCAGCATCGGTCCACCATTAAGGACAACAAGAACCCTTGTGGACCCACCAGCTCCTAGAAGCGCTTATAAAATAACAATTTTGTGAATTAAGAGATGTTCAGATCTCATTTCAACAACGATTGCTCGTGTATTTAACATGTGTATGTTTTGGTTCATCAATCAAAAAATTATTAGGATCTATTAGAATCTTACTCCTCCCATAATATACTACTCCCTCCGTCCGGAAATACTTGTCATTCAAATGGACAAAAAAGGATGTATCTAAAACTAAAATACATCTAGATACATCCCCTTTTATTCATTTTGATGACAAGTATTTCCGAACGGAGGGAGTAGTTAATAATGTGGATGCTCTTTTATTTGCGAGAAAACTTTTTGATCTATCCATCAAACATCGTGAAAAACAGAAGTTTAGAGGATCTTGTTCCTTGAGTTCCTCTGGAGCAGTCAACTCCTCCCTAATAACAAGAGGAATTAAACACCTGAATCTCTTAAGAATTCCTTAAAACTAACCATACCAATACGATCATCGAAAGAGAAACAATTATTCCATATCTGTTTCACTACAGGAAGGAAATCTTTTTGTCCTGTCCGAGAGAGGTCAAATCAAAATTCCCTAATGAATCAAAACACACACGTGTTAAGAATCAATCTGTGATTGGATAATTAGGTGGATAGTGATATCCCAAGCCCATTAGGATTTAGTGGGAGGAGACGTTCCTCTCGACTACGAGGCGCTTACAATAGCTTTGTAAAATTTCAAGATGATATACCGGCTCAGTCTCTCGAAGGTGCTCATAGGAATGGAACGTGTGTGTGTGTGTTTATATGAGTAAGTGTATGCGTGTATATACGAGCGCTTGCATCTGTATTGTGCTAAAAATAATCACACAGAAAAGAATGTTAAATACACGAAATCGAATCTAACAGTACGAAATTTAATTGCACCATTCCTGGGAAAATAATAAGGATCCAAATGCTGAGATACGCGAGATCAGACCCTAGCCCGAGGTGAATCTAGCGCTCGCAAAATGCCGGAAAGCTTCGGATAACACAACGCGCATCGTCGCCAAGCCATGCCAGTGCCACGACTCGGATTGGCTCGTTCGCACGCCGCTTTGTCCATTCGCGTATAACTTTGCCCGACGCTCGACGCAACGGCAAAGCGACCACCGCCCCCCCACGTACGCCCAACGGAAGCGGAGGCCGAAGCCACGAACCACAAAACCAGGCCATCGCCCCCAACAACAAACGTGCGAAGCTACCAGAAAACAGAAGCAAACGCGCAAGGACAAGCAAGTGGCCATTTGTTCCTCGTCGCCTCCGCTTTCCCAACCCCCACTGTCCCCCAGCCAAATCCGCCGCCCGATTCCGCTGCCGCGCCGCCGATCCCTCCCCCGTCCATGGCGATCGGGCCCGGCAGCCGCCTCCCCGACCTCCCATTCTCCAGATTCGGAATTTGATAAGGTTTAGTGGCCTCTCCGCCTCCCCGCAGCTCGATTGCTGATTTGGTCGGGGGAAGGGAGTCTTCTGCGGCTGCTGCTTGTGTGGAATTGCTCTCCGGGAGGCGGGGGGAGGGAGGGATGGGGATGCTGTTCGTGGAGTACCTCCCGGGGCCCAAGGTGTTCAAGTGCAAGTTCTGCAGGGTTGACTCGGCGTCGCCTGACGACATCGTGTCCAAGGAGTTCCGTGGCCGCCACGGCCGCGCCTACCTCTTCGATAGCGTGTGAGCTGAGCTATCTTCTCTCTTCACCCTCTTCTATTTTGCCTGTTTCCCGCGTCTGGATCGTGCGACCATGGCAATGCCGCTGTTCTAGAGATGCTTTTCAGTTTAGTAGTTAAGTCGTGCCGTGCAAAGTTATATGCATTGCTGGTAACCACACTGGTTTAAGTCCGTCATGGTTGCAAGATAATTGTTTTGTAGTAATGTTGCTTCCTCTAGGGGTTTTGGTTGTGATTTTGGGTGAAAAATCATGATGGTTATTACTATTAAATTACGCTGAGTGCAAGAATGAGATGATGGATCCGATATGGTTATGTTTGATTTGAGCAGTATTGAATCATGATGGATATGAATAAAATGAGTCTAGCACCCTATTTCAAAAGATAATAAATGAGTTTGGTAATCAACCTGGGCAAAATTGTATGTGGATCTTAGGCTAGAGAGTTAAAATTTGGAGGCTAAGTAGCCTAAATTGCACATTTGATATCAGTTGATTGTTGATTCACAAGATCATGCTTTACTAACAATGGAGATATGCAACTCAATCTATGAAGTGAGAGAGCTTGATCAGGACCAGTTGTTTCTGAATATGAAAATGCTTCTTAGCCCATTTTCATCTTTATGTTGCTGACCAACTATCAAAAGTTAACTTCATGCCGAGCTCATATTTTGTGAATTCAATAGACCTGCTAATGAAGTATCCTTCACTTTCTTCATTGGCCCAAATACTGAGTTAATTTCAATAAAATATGTAATCAGGCAACAGTTCCATATTATCTAGGAAACATAGGTGTCAAATAGAAAAGTATGGTTATTAACATTACATGAACTCTTATCCAAACTGAATTAAGTATGAGTAATTGACCATTGAACATCTGAACTACCAAGCTTTTGCTAATTATTGTTGACATGTTAATCTGGGGTAATGTGACATCCAGGGTGAATGTGAGCCTTGGTCCCAATGAGGATCGCCATCTCTTGACTGGATTGCATACAGTGAACGATATCTACTGTAGCTGCTGCCAACGACTCCTTGGCTGGAAATATGTAAGTTTCAGTTTACATTTTAGTTAATGAAAAATTCATTTAATACTGCTTATAGATTAGTTAAAGCATGTGAGTTTGTCATACTGTTGAAATTAATTCATCTAAGAGGATAAGCATCCTAGCACTATGCTGTCATAGTGATGTTTGTAATATGAAACTAGGGTTCTTACTGGGGAAACTACTACCAGGAAGATAGCCATGTACTACACGGCTGCTAGTGATAGGATATACTAGAGATTTGGGTGATTCATTGTGATTTCTGTTCATGCGTTGATCCTGTTCCTCACTGCGAAGTCCCTTTATATATGGAGAGGCTGATCACATCGAAGCCTAACAGTAGGTAGCTAATCAACTGAATTGCTAATTGGAATGAAGCAACTAAAACAGACATAATGCATATTCTTAGCTGGTTAGCTCTACTTGGTGCCTTAGGTACGTCCCCTGTCACGGAAGCTAAGGCATGACCTTGCATTTCTAGAGGACCACTTGATTCAGAATTCTCTTGGCTATTGAGTACAGGGTATAGGTTGCGTGGTTGACGGAGACGGCCACATTTGGTGAAATTATTCTGAAACCTAAACGACACATCCACATATTTTATCTGCTGACTTTTTTGAGGGATCCGTAGATTTGTAGACTTGTTTATGGGCAACTAATTATAGGTCTTTCTATTTTGTAGAGTATTTTTTATGTATCGATGCCTTATTTTGTTGTATAGCAAGTTCATAACAATGTTGTAGTTAAGACATAAATGTTGAATCCATGCCTTGCTCGTTAAAGGCCAGAAAGTAAAATTCTGTCGCTCTCAGTTCATCTAGGTTCTTATGGATTTTTTTTACTTTTCTCCTGATTTTTTTGTCATGTTTATGGAACTATATTTTTTCTTGATAGAAGCACATCCCAGTCCACCTGGTATTCATAGCGTGTCACTTAAGTCATGTTTGATGTCCTAGTTTGACTTCATTTTCCCTGGAATCATGAAGCATTAGCTTATCAGGATCTTGTTATCGTCTGGCTGCGGTTATACTAGTACAAAGGTTCCTCCAGGCTCCAGGGATGGGTTGTCTTTTCCCTTGAGCCTGCCATTGACATATATGCCAGAGCAAGCCTGGTCATGGATGTTCGAACTTTTGGTGCAATTGGCATGAAATGAGAGCAGGAACAAATAAATACCTTCACATATCTTTTAGGTCCTGTTCGGAGCACAATTTTCCCTTCCCTCTTAGGTCTCATTCGGTTTGGAGGATTTTCGTAGGAAAATCATAGGACCAAGGATTCTAGAGGAAAATTTCTTATAGATGCATTCGGTTTGTAGGAAACGCATACTGAAATTCCTTTGGGATACTACTCATTTCCAGTACTTTTGGAGGAAACTACACGTTCACTCAAAGCTCATTGTTTGCATAGGAACGAGGCAAGACAAATCCTTAAAGCATCTCCAACAGTAGACCTAAAATAGGGCACCAATAAGTGTTTGGAGTAAAATTTGGGGCACCAAAAGGTGATCTTTTGGGCACAAAAAATATGTCCATTTCCAACAGCTGCCCAAAAATAGGGACTCATCCAAACAAACATCCAAACCACTTGATCACATTGCATACTTCAAATACAAACTCCCAAACATTCGAAGTTTTAAACATGCAATGTAAACATCCTAACATTCAACTTAACATCCAAACATTCAAACACAGTACTCCTAAGGACACACTATGCACATACTACTTGTCATCATCGTCAGGTTGTGTGTCCGATGGCGTTCCAAAACACCATGGTCTCCTCCTTAGAGGTATTGAACTCCTCACTCTCGTCGTCAGACCCGAGCTTGATCACCCTAGAGGGGCTAGCCTCGCCCTCCTTGCGCTCCGCCTTCTTGCGCTCATTGTCCCTCTTTCAAAACCACTCCACCTCCGCCTGTACGAGATGTGGATTTTCCACGGCGAACCTCGCCATTGCCGCCTCATCGCTCTCCCGGGTGTCCCGCTGCTCCAGGACGATGCGGGTGACCCTCTTCTCCTTGCGGGATACAATATTCACCATCGGAGTGATGAACTCCGCCGCCTCCCGAGATTCGATTACCAGGAAGTTAAGGTTGCGACGCGGCCGGTCAAGCCTCCAACAGGCGAAGTTGAACGCGCTCGTGGCTAGCTCCGCCACTCGAACTTGCCGAGCCAATGGCGCTGGCCGTCGCACTGCAGCTCGGTGCCGTAGTGGCCGGACTGCCGCAGCCGAACGTGTGCTCTTTGGCGCGTGTTTCGGCGGCAGCCTCGGCAGTGGCGGCCGATTGGAGAGTGGGATCGGCAGGCTGGCGTGGCGCGGTGGTAACGGCTGGATTCGGTCCACAGGGCGGTATGGCGCGACGCCGGTTTTAGGATTGGGAATGGGGTAATGCAGCGGCAGGGCAGTGGCGGTGTGGCCGATTGGAACAGGGGTATGGTGGTTTCAAGCAGCGGGGTCGTGCGGGATGGCTGTGATGGCTGGATTCAGTGGGGCGGCGGCGGCGCGGAGGGAAAAGGGCTGCGGGGAAGGTTCCTGAGGTGGTAGTTGGATTGCGTGCGGCTCTGTTTTTGGTTGCGCAGCCGCGCGACTGCTGTATATTTGCAGCTGGCGCTGCCTTATTGGGCTGCTCTAAAAACTTTCTTGCAAAATTTACAACAAGGGCAGCTGTTGGAGCTGCATTGTTTGCCCCAATGCCCTAAAATAGGGCAGCTGGTGGAGATGCTCTTAGGATGACATCCTTATCAAATTCTGGTACTCTCCTAGTTCCTGTTGACGTATAAATGTATTGCCTAGTCTCTTCCGTTAGATCGGTCTTTTGGTTGCATTGCCTAGAGCATGCACTTCTACATGGTATCAGAGCCAAAAGGTCTCGAATTCAAGACCTGGCTGGCGCAATAAAATTGCAGCCCACCTTCGGTCCATGTTTAGGCCTGAGGGAGCCACACGCGAGAGGGAGTGTTGACGTATAAATGTATTGTTGCCTAGTCTTTTTCATCAGATGGTCTTTTGGTTGCATTGGCTAGAGTATGTACTTCTACAGTTTTGACGTTTCGGTTTCCTCCAAACGGAATGAACCCTTGAGGGTTCAAAAAGGCCATGCAACCTTTCTTTGTTGACGTTGGGTTGTTCTCCGAACCTTGATTGTTATGATGACTTCCCTACTCATTGGACTATATGCAGGCGAAAGCCTACAACGAAGACCAGAAGTACAAAGAAGGAAAGTTCATACTAGAGAAGAACATGATGCTGAAAGAAGGACGTTAGCTGGCGGGAACTGATGATCTGCTGTCAAGTCTGCAAAAGCAGACATTCGCAACTTGCGAAGTGTAGCTAAAGATTCGTTGATACTGTTTTCCTGAACATTTATTACTCTGGTGACGGCCATCACCACGAAAATGCATTTGTGAAATCTGTTGCCCTGTTACATTTGCTCGGCTGGCCTCTGAAATTGAACTGTTACCAGTTTTTCTTGACTCAACCGTGGAGGTTCACAGATCGGGTTTCTGAAGCTGGGTGCTGATGTAGGCCTAGTGCTCTTTGATTGCCTCACTTGAGTCTATCACGTACGACGCATCGTTAAACCCGTGAAGAACGAAACCCTTTTCTACGAGATTGAACCATTTCACGTGAATTTCACGTGAAGGAGATTGAACCATTTCACGTGAATTTCCAGGTACGAAAAAGCTAGCTATTTGTCATGGTCATGTACCGCAATGCTGGATGTGGAGTGGCTACAACATCTCTAAATGCATCCCCCCTACTCTGTCTCCAGTTGTCTGGGGAAACACTCTGGACATTATCCGGATAGAAAAAGGTCACCCAGCGCCTCCCTTAAACTTGGTTGATATTTCTGGCCTCCTCCAATGTGAGGGAGAGTTGGGGTTGTTAAATTATTCTTAGGGCATCTCTAACGGGCAATCCGCAAATTTTGCTAGAATTTGAAATTCAAATTTAGTCCGATCCACACAGCGAGCCGGATCGCATGCCCAATCACAATATAAAAAAGAGACAAGTATGCTTAATTTTTACATGTCCGAATTCAAAAAGATATCAATCCGGCAGGCCGTACAATTTTTTGCCCTGCCGGACCGGCAATCCCAGCCATATGCTCCCCAATCAAAGTGTAGTCGTCCTGCGTAGGTAGCCTTCGCCGCGTCCTCATTGTGCGCCGCTATCAAGTCATCTTTTCTGTTGCTGCAACATTTGGTAGCGGACAGATTGCACGAGCATTCTGGCATCGGCATCCAAAGAAGCCACATTCAAGGACAACATCCTGGCGTCGTCCGCATTGGCGGCAATATTCAACTTCTTTTCCTCGAGCTCGGTCTTCCTCTCTTCGATCATGGTCCTCCTCTCTTCGAGCTTGAGCTTCTTGTCCGTCGCCACCATCAACAATTTGAACCTCTTCACCTTTTTTTTCTCCTCCTTGATGTCTGAGTGCTTCACACATGCCTCCTCCCGAGGGAGTCCTGGACTAGGGGGTCCTCGGGGTGCCGGCTTATCTCACGTGGGCCGGACTGTTGGGCCGCATGGTATCCGTACCGAAAACCTTTTATGCCTTGGTGTGTACCCCAAGTCAAGATGGAAGATTCGGAGTTTCCTTGATGTAACCGACTATCTGTAAACCCTAGCACCCCTGGTGTCTATATAAACCAGGGGGCTTAGTCCGTAGAGGCTAGAAGAACAATCGCCATCCTACTAGTTAGGGTTTAGTACGTCTGATCTCGTGGTAGATCTCCTCTGTAACCCCCTTATACACAAGCAATATAATCAAGCAGGACGTAGGATTTTACCTCTTAGAGAGGGCCCAAACCTGGGTAAACATCGTGTCCCACGTCTACCGTTCCCCGTCTATCCAAGGTCCACAGTTCGGAACCCCCTACGTGAGATCCGCCGATTTTGACACCGACGTTGGCGCTTTCATTGAGAGTTTCGCTGTCGGATCACCGAAGGATCGATGGCTCGCCTGATCATCAGAGACGGTATTAGCACCGGGGATATCTTCGTCCCCGGGCAACTTTTCGCGTTTGGCAGCATTGTTCTGCACGTCGACTCGGCCGATCATCTTAACCCTGTCGACAGCTTCGCCCCTTCGCATTATCAGCTTCGAGCTTGGGTGCAGCTCTTGCGTCTGAAGACCAGGAATCTATTCCGTCCGGACCGTTCCTCCCCGTCGAGGATCCGGCTTTGAGACCTAAGGGAGTTCGGCGCCCGAAGACTATGAGGCAGCCTCAGCCGGACTCGCTACAAATCCGACGGTGAGCCTCGAGCAGGTATAACGCCCGGAGACCAGGATTTCGTCCTGGCCGGACACGTGCCTCTTCCCACTATGGTAACGGAGGTCAGCTCCGAAGAAATCTCTTCCACCGATCCAGTTGGCCTTGCTCTGATAAACGAGGCGCTCGATCAGATCCAGATGATGACTATTGTCGATGGTCTGTCCTCGGCTCACGCTTGTGACGCCCTTGATTCATTCGTACACTAATCATACACGCAAATGTGTACGATCAAAATCAAGGACTCACGGGAAAATATCACAACACAACTCTAGACACAAATTAAAATAATACAGGCTTTATATTACAAGCCAGGGGCCTCGAGGGCTCGAATACATCAGCTTGAATACAAACAAGTTAGCGGAAGCAACAATATCTGAGTACAAACATAAGTTAAACAAGTTTGCCTTAAGAAGGCTAGCACAAAAGCAACATCGATCGAAAAGGCAAGGCCTCCTACCTGGGAGCCTCCTAACTACTACTAGTCATCTGCGGCCTCCACGAAGTAGTAAGCATCGGCGGTGGCATCCGCCTCTGGCTCGGCATCCGTTGCATCAACCGGAAAGAAGAAGAAAGGGGAAAAGGGGAGCAAAGCAACCGTGAGTACTCATCCAAAGTACTGCAAGCAAGGATCTACACTACATATGCCTCAAGATCAATGAAATGGGCTGTATATGTGATCTGGCTGCGAAATGCGAGAATAGAGAGAAGGCCTAGTCCTATCGAAGACTAGCATCTTCAAAGATCTTCAAGCATCTTGCAGCATTAGAAGAGATAAGAGGAGCATAAAGTAAAGTAGTAGTAGTGTTATCAACCTCGGCCGGAGATCCTTTCTCGACTCCCTGCGAGAAAGCAATCCCAGAGGCATACTATCCAGTTATCATCATAATCCATTCCTCATCACAAGTATCCAGTTCTAGTTGTATCGATTGGGATACAACTCCAAGTGTCCGCATCAGAGGATGACTATCGATAGCTATTTTCTTCCTGCAGGGTGCACCAACTTACCCACCACGCCGATTAACTCGGTGGACACACTTTCTGGGTCATGCCCGCCTCGGCCAAACAATACGCCGCAACCCGACCTAGGATTAATAGAGAGGTCAAGACGCTGACTAAACCTATGCCCCTGTGGGTCATGGGCCATCTCCCCGAACTCTCTGACGCTATAACGCGCCGGTGAGCGACCTAGCTACCCCTTCAACAAGGCAGGTGCTTACGCAGTCCAACCCGGCGGCGCCGCTTCGATCACGACGCCTATTAAGCTTCGGCTGATGTATACGACGCATAACGCCCATACTATGCCCACGTGATGGTTAGTGCTATCAGGCCAGAGGCCCCTCGGATCAAATATCCAAATCGTAGTGGATTAGGAGCACGCGTAACAAGCAGAGACTCACGAAAGATGTGACCCCGTCGCCCCGTCTCGAGGACTTGCGGCAAGGGCTAGGAATGCACGGCCACGCCTCGTAATTATCTCGCGAGCACCCTCCAGGTCAACCCGTCTCCACATCACCCGCGGGTACCCCTCAGGGTCGACCCGCCCTTCCAAGTAACAGTTGTAAAGTCCAAGTATCCGTGTGTCCAAACATCAAGGGGAAAACCCGAGGAATCACCCCCAATGAATTCCACTCGATGTAATCATCAAGGTGAACGTAAGAGGAACCACCCCCGAGGTTCACACTTGAGGGGTTGCACGGCTGTAGTGACGGAAGTGGTTAAGGAGGAAATCACCCTCGATGACCACGATCGAATAGCTACACTACAGCGTTAACATCGGCGTCAAGAGGTCTCACCCTCGGCACTCGATAGTAACCCAAGAGTGTCGAGCAACTAAGGGAACGTGATGTGCGGTATCGGGGCTGGTCTTCGATCCCGCTGATCGGGTCTTCGATGATGAAGCAGGGCAACAAGGACAAGGTGGGGTCATCGATGGATCACTAACCAACCTATACTAAGCAGTTTAGGATAAGCAGGTAAGGTACAATGAGCAGGTTACAAAAGCAGGCTATGCATCAGAATAGGAGCAAACAATTACAGTAGCAAAATCTAATGCAAGCATGAGAGAAAGGAAATGGGCGATATCGGGATGATCAAAGGGGGGGTTTGCCTGGTTGCTCTGGCAAGGAGGGGTCATCGGTGACATAGTCGATCACAGGGGCATTAGCATCATCACGGGGTCTACCGAAGAGAAGAGGAGGGAGAAACAGTAAATACATAGTAAGCAAGTACATAACAGGACAACAAGCAGAGCTAGACGTGTTCTAACGCGGTGCTACACGATACCGGTGAAGGGGGGAAGTCAACCGAGAATGTTTTCCCGGCTCCAGACCTGTGTCAGACAAATGATCGGAGGGGGAAAGTTCCATGTTCAGATAGTTAGAGGCATCTGACAGGTAAACGGACCACGTGTTCGGATTCGTTTGATTTTTCTGAGCAACTTTCATGTATAAAACATTTTCATCCGAGTTACGGTTTATTTTCTATTAATTTTCAAAAATTAAACCATTTTTTGGATTTGTTTATTTTAACAGAAAGAGATTATTGCGTCAGCATGATGTCACTGCGATGTCAGAGTCAACAGACTGGTTGACTGGTCAAAATGACCAGTGGGGCCCACTTGTCATAGACAGTAGGGCTAACCGAGGTTAACCTAAACTAACATAGTTAATTAGTTAGAAGGGGCCCACCTGTCAGTGTCTAAATAGTTAGCAGATTAATTTTAAATCAAAATTATTTCATTAAACGTGGGGGCCTACACATCAGTGGCACAACGCTGCTAAGTCATCATGGTTGACCCAGTCAACTTGGTCAGCGGGCCCCGGGACCCACTGGTCAATGGCCCAGTGTGGCCCCGTGGCTGCGCCACGTTGGACCGGCGCCGGAGAGAGCTCCGTAGCCCTTCCCGCGGCGGAGCGGCTCGGGCCCTCACCGGGATTCATCTACATGGGGTCTTCGGGCCCGTGACTTGGCTTGCTCGAACGAGCATGCGACGGCGGACCGAACGGTGGCGGTGGCGTGGCCGGAACTGGCCGAAACAGCGTCGACGTTGAGCCGAGGCGGCGGCAGCGTTCGGGCCTCGTTCGAAACGTGGCAGGAGCGACCTAGGGGTGCGGTTGGGGCTGCGAATGGGTGCTGCGCGCGTCTGGAGCACGCCAGTGACTTACGCTGGGGCTCGGAAGCGCGTACGGCGCGCGGGCGGCGGCCATGGCGGGCGGCGGAGCTCACCTCCGCGGGGACGGCGACGGAGCACGCTAGAGCGTGAAAGAGAGGGAAGGGAGCGACACGGAGGCTCACCTAGCGGGCACATGGTGGCCCCATGAACGCTTAGGAGCAGCAGAAGTGGCGAAGCGGGGCGACAGTGCTTTTTCGGAGCCGAGGACGATGATTTGGTCGGGGTGGTGCTGTAGCGGGCTTCGGCTCGAGCGGGTGGTCGGGGTCGCAGTAGTGGACGTCGATGGCGCGTCTGAACAGGGTGGCTCGTCAAGGAGGGGCCGGTGGCTACGTGGGCGAGCAAGTGGAGGCGACGGCATGGATGCACCATCATGAGAGGAGAAGCAGCAGCGCGTGGGGGAAAAGGGGATCTGAGAGGAGAGGCGGAGAGGGAGAGGGGCGTGGAGTGGGGGAGGGATCGAGGCGCGCGCGTGGCGGCCTTATCCCCTCGCCGACGATGGCAAGTGGGTTCGGCGGGGTACGCCCCTGTTCTGACCTCGGTCGGGGGAACGGGAAGGGGACGGGTAGGGGGGATCTGGGCTGGCTGGGGTGGGTTAGGTGGGCCGGCCCAGGTGGGTTGGGTCCAGGGGTTGTTCTCTCTCTCTCTCTCTCTCTCTCTCTCTCTCTTTTCTTTTGGTTTTCTTTTTAACTTTTCTGTTTTTCTTTTTAACTTCAGGAAGCGAAATAGTTTTATAAAAACCAATCTTGCACCTAAAATACCATTTTAACTTAGGCCACTGCTATAATTAACTTGGCACCAAGATAAAGTAGTATATTATTTTTATAACTTAACAAGCATTTAATTTATTTGCTTTAGCCACTGTTTTAAAGTGGTTTAGGGCATTTGGACATTTTGGAAAAATGTTAGTTCACCTCCAATATTAACAAGTGATTATTGGACACAAGATGAACATTTTAGTTTTCATGTTTGACAAATATGAATTTTTGACTTTAGATTGGATTTGAATTTGAATTGTGATTTGGATCAAGTGAAGATTAGTAACAGTAACATGATGACATGGCACCATTAACAGGGTATTAGTGTAGCATGACACTAGGGGTGTTACAAATCTCCTCCACTACAAGAAATCTCGTCCCGAGATTTAAGTGGGGAAGTAAAGAGTAACTTCGGGAGAACTGGCCCTTATAGGGTTAATTATCTGGTGAACAATTCAGGGAATGAGGCAGAAGTATCTCTTGAGTAGAAACTTAATAAAACATCGAGAGAATTAAAGTAGGCATGAGAATTTTCAAGCCGTAGGCAAATGTTCGATGCCTGAAACAGAGGGTGAGAGGGGCTCAGAGCAACGAAATAAATATCGCGTCTGACAACGGAATAGAATAAGTGAGGGAAGGTGGCTCGTAAAATACATATGAAGCCAAGTGTAAAGTATACTTCATTATCAAGGTTGTACATGAGAGTCAAGTTTCGATCCTATGGAACTGTGGGTTATGGGCCCACCATGTGGGTTAAAAAGTAGGAAGGGTGCTGACATCTTGCACGGTCATGATAGCAAGGCATGTCAGAGGATAGCCTGTCAGTTATGTTGGCAACAACGTTGGTATCAAGGGCAAGGGACGAAGAGAACCATTTTCCTGCTCGTTGAAACGAGGCGGACCAATAGGCCAAGTTCTCGTCCATCGGTGGTTACTGGAATGTCAACAACAATAATAACAGGGTCCTACTGCCAAATTGTGCACCGATGTGTTTACATAAGCAGGGAACTATTACTGCTTAGACCTCATGAATCATAAGAAAGGTTAAACAAAACAAAGGATGGGAAACAATATGATTGTTAGTTTAATCAGAACATTGGATAGGGAAATGTGTTTAAACCCAAATATCAGGGGTATATCTTTTCCCAAGGACAACAAGAGTATGGTATACATGACAGGATAGTAAGTATAACCATTTAGGTACGGGGAGAGGAAATTCATGACGTTACCCATACAACAATGTTTGGATAATTGATCAAGAAACATTTAGCATTGCGCCTCCAATGTTCTTAATGATGTTCGGAGTAACAAAGTCATGCCTTTGGATAGCATTGACATGGTCATCAGGGAAAGGTCGGACCTTGGGAACACAAAGGATCCATCGGGAATTTTTAGAACATCTCATGCAATTTTATCAGGGAAAAGATGAGGATGTGGCCGATGGGTTCAGCAGCAATCCATCGACATGTCAAAAGGATGTAATGCCAAAATGATATGAACAAAATTGTGTTGGGGGAAGGCAAGAATGTTGTCGATGATAACCCAAATCATCGAGGGGCACGAATGGTATTTATTATCATGAATTCAATTGATATCCTGGAGGAGCATCAGAATGTTGACGATGATCACGACACATTTGTGGAGAGATTTCATGAAGATGTAATCAATCGGCGATGACATCAATTCAAAGAAATGATGAAACAAAAGGTTATGGGAACCACGAGTACGACACAAACTCGAAATTAAGCTTGCTATTCAAGACAAAATGATATGACGAGGAAAATCGATGTAGGCTTAGCTCATTGTTGAAAATTGTGCTCCGGGAAGAAGGATCAGGTAGCACAGTTAAAATTTATCATCATAATGATATAGCCGATCAGGCTAGGAATGACTTGAAGGATTAATAAACTCGTAAGTAACGAAAATTACTTAGAGTTGTTGAATCGGAGTGCGGGATCGATTCTCTTATCGGTGTTCTCGAGTGACTGATAACTCAGAACCTGGGGGAAAATCTGAAATCGGGGAGAAGCAATACTAGATGAGGCCCCGTTCGGTACACGGGTGAAGAAATCAGAGGGACATGAAAATGTGCAGGAACAGAGTTTGTTGTATAGTGTAATCCTGCAGTTCGCGAAACAGTGGAATAAGAGAAGGTGATGTGTTCGGTTCAAAGGAAATCATTGGAGATGAGTCGTACTACTAATGCAATAAAATTAGAGTATTTATTGTGCCACCGAGGTGTCTAATCACTGCATGCTCGTTTTTATATTCGCCTTGTACTCTGCTTGTACTGTGTTGCCTCGGGCCTCCGCCCAAAAAAGAGGCTAGACTAGATTTTTGCATTCCTGTGAAATGGGCATTGTTGACGCACCTTTCCGCAGGAACACTGTAGCTAATTCCTTTGATCCGAACGCCATCCAAGGAAATAAAAACTATGGAATGAATATTCCTCTCGAAAGGCAAGAAATCCTGTGAAGCGAACACACCCTGAATACTCATAGGAAGCAACTCAGTTATTTGATATTCTCGAGATACCAGGGGTAATACTCGATGGTAGACCATATTAGAGTTTGGACATGTGTATTGATATGCGTATGCAAGCACTTCAACTTGTCCAGAAAGGATCAAAGAAGACAATCTTGGTTGGAACCACGATTGCAAAGGCCAAAATCACAGATGCAGGATCAAATTATACCAAGGGAATAATTATTGTTACGAGAAGCTTCCATGATAAGATCTACATCGTTTCCATGGGCATGAACACAAAGTTCAAGGTCGACTCCCACTTCTCCAATGCATAACCTTTCATTCACTTCTCGCATTCAATGAAGTTGTAGTGTTGAAATTTTATCTGGCAAAAAGTCAGAAGAGTATGACTCATGAAAACTCTTGGGTTCACACGGATTAGGGAAGGCATAGGTTCAACCCATAGGGGCATCTTAGGACAATATACCACGAATTTCAAGAATAATTGACGCAAGTTCGAAGGTAGAGTATGGCTGACAAAAGCAGAGGATACATATTTACCAAAGGCATTATGTATCAAGGGAAGAGCCCACAAGGTTAGTGGATATGAAGGACGCTTTCGGATAATAATCTACCAAAGGATCTGCCGGTCAACAAGGATCTGATGTGAGTAACGATACTCAATGAGAAGAAGAAAGAATGCAAAGGCATCAAATTATAGAAATTTTAGGATAATTTCAAAGCTTCAATACAAAGGAATTAAGATACCCAGATCGGTGTATCAGAATCAGATGCTATGATTAGGTACGAGTATGTTGAATAGGGTTAGATGGGCAATCAATCAAGGTTTGATTTGCCAAGAACCAGCTCATGTCCGGAATGACGTCTGAGCTGGAAGAACAATTTCCAGGGAACAACTGATGATTGCGTGCATTCACACACAAGTTGAATCGATAGGGTAAGGACGACAATCGCAAAGGATCTTAATGAAATTGCTAGACATGGAATTAACCAAAATGCAAGCAGGTAAGGAAGAACAAGAGCAATAGGCTACTAAGGATTTTCAGAAGATCGAATAGTATTTCAAAGAATTTTATGAAACACAAGAACAACTAGGGATGAGTGAATACTCGATAGGTGCGAGGAATTTATCCATAGGGGTATTCATGTGGTAAAGAACAACGAGGCAGTAAGCTCAAAGGATTCTCGGGGCAACAGAGAGTATTTCGGGGCATCTTGTAATAACAAGAGCAATTGGAAAAGAAGGTTTGGATGGCAAGTGTACGTGGCTATCCATAGGGATTCATCGGTGGTAGGGAATTGCAATGGCGAAGGGCACAAGGGTCTCGGGAAAACATTGAAGAGTATCTTCGGAATCTTCTGGTGCACCAAGCGACCATCTGGAATGAGGGGCTCTCTGGGAGGAAGTAGTTACGAGAACCTAAGGTTAGAGTTAGTAAAAACATTTAACCCGAATGGGAGAGTGATCAGAGTCCCAGAGTATAGACGAGGAGTAAAAGATCCTAATACCATCCAATGGCGACGTGGGCCCGTAAGACACACAACCAATGTTAGTAAAAGTTTTTCAATGACTAGACTCAACTTCGGCCAAGGAGTTGGAAAGGGGGCTACCTACAGGCAGTCGGCTCTGATACCAACTTGTGACGCCCTCGATTCATTCATACACTAATCATATACGCAAATGTGTATGTTCAAAATCAAGGACTCATGGGAAGATATCACAACACAACTCTAGACACAAATTAAAATAATACATGCTTTATATTACAAGCCAGGGGCCTCGAGGGCTCGAATACATCAGCTTGAATACAAACAAGTTAGCGGAAGCAACAATATCTGAGTACAGACATAAGTTAAACAAGTTTGCCTTAAGAAGGCTAGCACAAAAGCAACATCGATCGAAAAGGCAAGGCCTCCTGCCTGGGAGCCTCCTAACTACTCCTAGTCGTCTGCGGCCTCCACGAAGTAGTAAGCATCGGCGGTGGCATCTGGCTTCTGGGCTCCGACATCTGGTTCCATCAACCGGAAAGAAGAAGAAAGGGGGAAAAGGGGGAGCAAAGCAACCGTGAGTACTCATCCAAAGTACTCGCAAGCAAGGATCTACACTACATATGCCTCGGTATCAATGAAATGGGCTGTATATGTGGACTGGGCTGCAGAAATGCCAGAATAGAGAGAAGGCCTAGTCCTATCGAAGACTAGCATATTCAGCATCTTCAAACATCTTGCAGCATCAGAAGAGATAAGAGTATCATAAAGTAAAGTAGTAGTAGTGTTATCAACCTCAGCCGGAGATCCTTTCTCAACTCCCTGCGAGAAAGCAATCCCAGAGCCATACTATCCAGTTATCATCACAATCCATTCCTCATCACAAGTATCCAGTTCTAGTTGTATCGATCGGGATACAACTCCAAGTGTCCGTTACCGTAGGACAGGCTATCGATAGATGTTTTCTTCCCTGCAGGGGTGCACCAACTTACCCACCACGCCGATTAACTCCGCCGACACACTTTCCGGGTCATGCCCGCCTCGCCAAACAATACACCACAACCTAACCTAGGCTTAATAGAGAGGTCGAAGACGGACTAAACCTATTCCCCTGGGTCATGGGCCATCTCCTCGGGAACCCCGCGACGCTATAACGCGCCGGTGAGCAGACCTAGCTACCTCCTTCAACAAGGCGGTGCTTACGCAGTCCAACCCGCGCCGCCGCCACGACGCCTATTAAGCTTTGGCTGATGTATACGACGCAGAACGCCCGTACTATGCCCACGTGATGGTTAGTGCTATCAGGCTAGAGACCCCTCGGATCAAATATCCAAATCATAGTGGATTAGGAGCACGCGGTAACAAGCAGAGACTCACGAAAGATGTGACCCCGTTGCCCTGTCTCGAGGACTTGCGGTAAGGGCTAGGAATGCCCGGCCACGCCTCGTAATTATCTCGCGGGCACCCTCCAGGTCAACCCATCTCCACATCACCCGCGGATACCCCTGAGGGTCGACCCGCCCTTCCAAGTAACAGTTGTAAAGTCCAAGTATCCATGTGTCCAAACATCAAGGGGAAAACCCGAGGAATCACCCCCGATGAATTCCACTTGATGTAATCATCAAGGTGAACGTAAGAGGAACCACCCCCGAGGTTCACACTTGAGGGGTTGCACGACGAGTCGTGTCGAAGTGGTTAAGGAGGAAATCACCCTCGATGACCACGCATCAATAGATACACTACAACGTTAACATCGGCGTCAAGAGGTCTCACCCTCGGCACTCGATAGTAACCCAGTAGTGTCGAGCAACTAAGGGTAAAGTGATGTGCGGTGTCGGGGCCTGGTCTTCGATCTCGTTGATCGGGTCTTCGATGATGAAGCAGGGGCAACAAGGACAAGGTGGGGTCATCGATGGATCACTAACCAACCTATACTAAGCAGTTTAGGATAAGGTAAGGTACAATGAGCAGGTTACAAAAGCGGGCTATGCATCGTAATAGGAGCAAACAATTACTGAGAGCAAAATCTAATGCAAGCCTGAGAGAAAGGAAATGGGTGATATTGGGATGATCAAATGGGGGCTTGCCCGGTTGCTCGGTAAGAAGGAGGGTCGCGGTGACTGGGCGGAGACAAGGGGGCGGCAGGGCTAGACCCTCGCCAATCGCCGCCTCAATGATTTGTGCAGTAGGAGTACTATATATCGTAAGGCCCGCTAATTGGCCGGAGTTAATTGCATCATTAGCCCATATACATGTAAATTTCTACTACTAAATGAAAACCAGCTACACTACACGGGCCAAAGCCCAATAGCCCATGTAGGCATGTACGGTTGTGAGATGATTGTTGTTTTGCCCATTATCGAACGTGCGTATACGCGTGTTTTGGACTGGGAGTTTTCGCCGCCGCCGCCGCTTCTCATGCAAATCTCGATTACCATTGCGGGTCTTGGCTAGACGCCATCAATCGATTTATTGATGCACTCGCTGTCAAACGCAAGCTGCATGCATATATCGTAGAACGGCTAAACGCCGAGATCGATAGGGAAGAAGGTACCTACCATAACATGCTAGTAGGGATTTGGATTTCTATTATGAACTGTATAATCTTAGTTTGGTCAATTGGTAATATGTACAATAAAACAGTGTGTTAATATATTAATCAAGTTTTTTTTTGTTACTGAAGAGTCAACGATGAAACAAAAGACATTAACAATTAAGGAATAAATTCCTTTTTCAAGCCAATTGCTTCAACTTCAACCTCCAATATTATCGTGTCGAACATGTAAATCCATCCGAGGAGCAACCTATTGCAAATAACAATACCGATGATTAGGTGTTGTGGCATTAGTAGAAGTCATGTATCTTGATGTAAGGGACCTTGTAAGTGGCAACAAATTTGGGAACTTCCTCATGATACGAAAAACAAGCATGGGGATTTTATATTCCGGAGGGTGCTTATCAACCATGCATGAGAGGATATCCATATACGAATACACACGATCTGCAAATAAAGGTATTTTTCTCGAACCGCTGAAGTTGTTGCCTTATTAATTCTCTTGAAGCGCTGAAGTTGCTACTCCATTATAGAAAATAAATGATGTTGTCTTCAAAATGCACAAAAAAATGCAAAGAACGAGATGATACCCATGCGTTGCGACGGGAACTGATTGTAATATATTCTAATGAGATTGGTTGTATGGAGCATAAATATGTGAATTAATAATATTGTATGATTATTGTATAGGGTAAAACATTTTCCCATGCATGGCTATGTATTGAGGTAGACATTCATATGCATGCATGGTTGCATGTGCATTAAGTATGCTACTCCCTCCGTTCCCAAATAATTGTCTTTCTAGCCATCTCAAATGGATTACAACATACGGATGTATGTAGACATGTTTTAGAGTGCAGATTCACTCATTTTGCTTCATATATAGTCACTTGTTGAAATCTCTAGAAAGACAATTATTTAGGAACGGAGGAAGTAGTTGGGTGGAGCATCCAACTAAGAAAAAGGGAAAGATAATTGTTGAGGTGGCATGGGTGGTGATGTGGCATATGTGCATGTTGAGATAAATGGGATAGTGGGGATCAAATTCTTATGTATATAGGATACCTACCATATCATGCAACAAGAAATTTGTAAGTTACATTCTCAAAGAGTTCAGATACAAATTAGAGAAGAACAATTGTACTAATAAAGTTATGCATAATGGTAGACGAAGCACGAGGTGATTTTTTTAAAAGACATGGCTTTGGTTTTTCGCCCCTCATGTCCAAATCTCGGCTCATACTGCCGGTGACGAGTCGATCACAGGGGCATTAGCATCGCCACGGGTCACCAAGAGAAGAGGGGGAGAAACAAGAATACATAGTAAGCAAGTACATAACAGGACGTGTTCTAACGCGGTGCTACACGATACCGGTGAAGGGGGAAGTCAACCGAGAATGTTTTCCCGGCTCCAGACCTGTGTCAGACAGATGACCGGAGGGGGAAAGTTCCATGTTCTGATAGTTAGAGGCATCTGACAGGTAAACGGACCACATGTTTGGATTCGTTGGATTTTTCTAAGCAACTTTCATGTAGAAAACATTTTCATCCGAGTTACGGTTTATTTTCTATTAATTTGCAAAGATTAAACCATTTTCTGAATTTGTTTATTTTAACAGAAAGAGATTATTGCGTCAACATGATGTCACTGCGACGTCAGAGTCAACAGACCGATTGACTGGTCAAAAATGACCAGTGGGGCCCACTTGTCATAGACAGTAGGCCTAACCGAGGTTAACCTAAACTAAAAAAGTTAATTAGTTAGAAGGGGCCCACCTGCTAGTGTCTAAATAGTTAGCGGATTAATTTTAAATCAAAATTATTTCATTAAACGTGGGGGCCTACACGTCAGTGGCACAGAGCTGCCAAGTCATCATGGTTGACCCAATAACTTGGTCGTGGCCCCGGACCCATCGTTAGTGGCCCACAGGGCCTCGTGGCGCGCCATGTTGGACCGGCGCCGGAGAAGCTCCGGTAGCCCTTCACGCGGCGGAGCGGCTCGGGCCCTCGCCGGGATTCATCTACATGGGGTCTCCGGGCCCATGACTTGGCTTCCTCGAACAAGCACGCGACGACACACCGAACGGTGGCTGTTGGGGATATAACTACTTGTGTAACCCGCCCAGGAGGGGCTGGGTTACGCAAGGGCGATTCATCATATGAAGCCCAATATCAAGGTTGAAGATGGCGGTTCATGAAAGGGCCTAAAGCCCACAGGCAACTTAAGGCCCATAGTAATAAACCGCCGTAATGGCATGACTTGTGTTGTAAGGCAAGATTAAATAGTCACCGAGCCGGACGCTATTTATGAGCCGGCCGGGACTCTGTAGGCCGCAGGGCGTCAACCCGTGTATATAAGGGGATGACCAGACGGCAACTTAGGGCAAGTAACACCAAATCGAGGGCCGGGCATAGCATATTCGCTCCCTGGTCATCGAAACCTCAGCAATTCCATCACAACTAGACATAGGCTTTTACCTTCATCGTAAGGGGCCGGACTAGTATAAACTCCCATGTCCTTTGTCCCACTTTAACCCCTTTAAGCTTCCTAGTTGCGATGGCTCCACGACTAAGTCCTTTCACGAGGACATCTGCCGTGACAATTTCACGACAGTTGGCGCCATCGTGGGGCCGCCAGACGGTGGATTTGAGTTCTTGAAGGGCAACTTCGAAGGGCTCAAGGGATACGCTGTGGGCCGGATGACCAAGAGTCGTCGCGGCAAGCTCTACATCAACGACGCCGGCTGGGGTCCCGACGCCGGCTCAATTGAGTATGGGTACCGGGTCCCCTTCGGCGGAATCCACGTCTTCATCGGCCGGATTGGCGAGCCGGGCCCTGAGCCGGACATCTACACCGACATCGTCGATACGGCTCAGCGTGCGAGACCCGCCCGGGCTCAGGACGCCGTGAAGCGTGCCTTCGTGGGTTGCATCCATGGAGGAGAACTTTCTGAAGGATCCACAGACGGCGGTGAGACGGCCGTCTATTTTGACGGTGAGTCGTCCACTGTCGGGCTTGGGGGCTGTTCCGATGGCAGCAGATTCGCACTTTGAGCCGCCAAGCGTAGTAGGGATCTTCATGGTCGGCACTCAACCCGCCAAAACTTCACGGCCGCGACAAAGAATAATGTCCGGTCGAGTGGTCGGGCAGAGGCCCCGGCGCCCGCCGCCAAAGTCTTGATTGATCTCATGGACAAATTGACGGCCCCGTTAACCGCCACGTTATTCCGCAAGTCAAGAGGAGCACGGCGCGAAGTGGCGCAGTATGCGGAGGAGATAGCCTGAGCCAAGTAGGCCCTAGCGGCCGAGGACACAGATTGGCCATGAGCGGGCGGCTTTGGATGCATGGGCTCAACAGCTCCAGTCAGAGGCCTTCCAGCTTACGATGAGCCTGAACACATCTAACAAGGTGATGAGGAGGAGGCATCATAAGGCTCAATCCCGTTTGCCTCCGGTTTATGATCCTCGGAACCTCTTCTGCACGCCCGGAGCCGGACCTAGTAACCCGCCAGAGGCAAATCAATTCGTAACATCCGGAGCAGGGGCACCGGTTCAGCCTCGGGTGATGGCACCTCCTCACGTGAATATGGCCCCGCCGCCACGCACTCAACACCACCGGTCACTTTTCTAACCCCATGGAGAACCCGATCGCTACATCGGCACGCTTACGGTTCTCCGTGGATGGCGACTCTCCAACAGCGGTGGAGACGCGAAGGATCAGAGAACTCGTCCAGACGGCTTTGGCTCAGCAGGAGGCTTATTTCTATAGTCGAGACAAGATTCATTCGACTCGCCAAGCCGGAGCCCAAGTTACAGCAGACATATGGATTCGGAGGCCTTGTCAAGAACGCCAATACCAGAAACCAGCCCGCGAATATAATCCGTGCGGTGACAGATACGTCGAGAGGACGAGCGGGCGGCTCAACCGGCGGCTCAGCAAGCGGCTCACCAAACCTTCCCGGATTATCCGACGACTTCTGTTGAGGCAGGAGTGGCCACCTGAACCGGCGGTGTTCCTTGTTTGGTGCCGGCTTTGCGTAATGAGCATCTGCCCAAGGACTTCAAGGGGCCCCGAAAGGTGCCAAATTATATGGCCGATTTACAGCCCGGGGCGTGGATTGAAAGCTATGAGATGGCCATGGAACTGTTGGAGGTCAGTGATGCGGCGATGGCCAAGTACTTCACCATGATGTCGGACGGAACGGCCCGCACTTGGTTAAAGGGTCTGCCGCCTAATTCCATTGGCTCATGGGCAGAGTTAAAAGCCCGGTTCATCCAGAACTTCAAAGATACCTGCAAGCAGCCCATGTCAATTGTGGACTTGACTAATTGTAAGCAAGAGGAGGGCGAGTCTACCACTCATTGGGTGCGCCGGGTCAAGGAGATAATACATTCGTCTGATAAGATGGATGCCGACTCTGCAGTCTTAATGTTGGAGAAGAATTGCCAATTTGAACCTCTGAAACAGAAGCTGGGGTGCCTCAAGCGTGATTGTAATGATATGGGCCAGCTGATGGCGGCTCTAGTCAAATACGCCGATTCTGATAGTACCAAGGATCCCGCGTCTGATGAAGAGAAGACAGGGAAGGGAAAGAAGAACGACAATGGAAAGGGTCAGCAGCATAACCCGGCGAATCTAGGAGGCAATAAGCGTAAGGCCGACGGTAACCCGGAGTTTGTGGCCAACACCAATTCACAGGGTAACAATCAACGAGGCAAGGGGAGGCCGCCCCCTCGGTCCGTGGTCAGTCCATCTCTTGAGCAATCGCTAATCTAACCTCGTCCGAGACACGACACTGGAAAGGCCGCCACTCACTGTGGAAGGATTGCGCGATCATGAAGGCTTTCAAAAATTCCAACACGTTCGATGGCAATCATGGGTCTGGTGGCGGCTCAGGTGGCAGCGGTTTTCATGGCCCGGGTGGCGGTTCAAATTCTGGCTTTCAAGGAAATCAACGTGGCTATAATCAGCAGTCTGGTCAGGGAGGTCAGCAGCAGCAGTCGGGTTATCAGAGCAATCCAAAGCAGCTGAATAGTGGACAATCATGTGTTCACCACTAGCTTATGCAAACGAGACCAGAAGCTTCATAAAAGGGATGTGAACACTGTTGAGCTAGCGGTTCCCCGTTATTTAAGGTGGTCAGAGCAGCCTATTGTGTGGAGCAGGGAAGATCACCCTCCCCGGGTTGACAATCCGGCCGCTTAGCGGTGGTAGCACCTCAGGTTGGTGGATATAAATTCACTAAAGTACTCATGGATGGAGGTAGCAGCATTAACATCCTCTATTATGAGACCTTTCGACGTATGGGGTTGACTGACAAAAATTTAAAGACGTCCAACACTGTTTTCCATGGAGTGGTGCCCGATAAGTCGGCATACCCAGTTGGTAAGATTGAGCTGGAGGTAGCCTTTGGAGATGAGCATGATTCTAAGGCTGAGAAATTAACCTTTGAGGTGGTCAAGATCAAGAGCCCATATCACGCTCTGTTTGGACGGCCGGCTTACGCCAAGTTCATGGCGCGGCCGTGTTATGTTTATTTGCAGCTCAAAATGCCGGGTCACAAGGGCACCATTACTATGCATGGGAGTCGAAACATAGCCTTGGAATGTGAGGAGGGTGATGCTGCTTATGCCGAATCTGTTTGTGCAGCAGAGGAACTGAAGTTTTATAAGGATAATGTTGACCCGACGGACATGACATCTCTGAAGAAGCCAACCATAGAGCATGACCCGGTGATGAAGTTTAAGTCGGCTGGTGACACCAAGCTTGTTGATTTTACTCCAGGCGACTCATCTAAACAATCCAGTATCAGTGCCAATCTGGATCCTAAATAGGAAAGCGCGCTCATCGAGTTCATCCTTGAGAATCGGGACATCTTTGCATGGAAACCTTCTGACATGCCGGGTGTACCAAGAGAACTCGTTGAGCACACTCTTAATATTGATCCAACGTTTAAGCCGGTCAGGCAGTTTCTTCGGCGGTTCAACGAAGAGAGACGGAAAGCTATCGGCGAGGAGGTGGCCCGACTCTTAGCGGCCGGGTTTATCATTGAAGTTTTTCACCCAGAGTGGTTGGCTAACCCGGTGCTTTTACTTAAAAAGAACGGCACCTGGCGGATGTGTGTGGATTACACGGACTTAAATAAGGCTTGTCCGGCTGATCCTTTCGCCCTTCCCCGTATTGATCAAATCATTGATGCTACGGCGGGTTGTGAGCATTTGAGCTTCTTGGACGCTTACTCGGTTATCACCAGATCAAAATGGCGATTAAGGACCAGGAGAAGACGGCTTTCATCACTCCGCTTGGAGCCTTCGTTATGTATCTATGCCATTTGGGCTCAAGAGTGCCCAAGCGACTTATCGATGATGTGTATAGAACTGCTCCACAATCAGATTGGGCTAATGTTCACGCTTATGTGGATGATATAGTGGTGAAATCCGAGAGAAGGAAACCTTGATAGATGATCTGAAGGAAACCTTCGATAATCTCCGGTGTACAAGATGATGCTTAACCCGGCCAAATGTGTGTTTGGCGTACCAGCAGGCAAGCTTTTGGGTTTTCTGGTCTCTAACAGAGGCATTGAAGCTAATCCGGAGAAGATTAAGGAAATTACCTCTTTGGCTAAGCCGGCGTGCGTCAATGATGTTCAGCGACTAGCGAGTCGCATTGCTGCTTTAAGTCGGTTCATAAGCCGGTTAGGTGAGAAGGCCATACCGCTGTATCAGATGATGAAGAAAACGGACAATTTTGTCTGGAGTGATGCTGCTAATGCTGCCTTTGAAGATCTGAAGAGACAGTTATCTGAGCCGCTGGTCCTTGCGGCTCCCATTTATAAAGAGCCGCTATTGTTGTACGTGGCCGCTAACTCGCGTGCTGCTAGTGTTGCGATTGTGGTGGAGCGCAAGGAGGCTGGCAAGGAGCATCCGGTTCAACGACCGGTTTACTACATCAGTGAGGTGCTTATTGAGTCTAAGCAAAGATATCCACATTGGCAGAAGCTTGTTTATGGGGTGTTCATGGCGAGCCAGAAGCTTAAGCAATATTTCCAGGGTCACCCCGTCACTTTGGTAAGTTCTGCTCCCTTGGGAGACATCATTCAGAATAGAGAGGCTACAAGACGAGTCGCCAAGTGGGCCATTGAGCTTGGGCCTCATGGTTTGAAGTATGTGCCATGCACTGCTATTAAGTCTCAAGCACTGGTGGACTTCATCAACGATTGGACAGAGCTGCAGACGCCTGAGGAAAACCGGATAACACATATTGGACTATTCACTTTGATGGATCTAGGCAATTGGAGGGCTCGGGGGCTGGAGTTGTTTTAGCTTCCCCTCGAGGTGACAATTTTTGTTATGTGCTCCGGTTGATGTTTCCTTGTACTAACAATGTAGCTGAGTATGAGGCCTTGCTCCATGGTCTTCGGATGGCTAAGGAGATGAACTTAAGCCGGGTAAGGTGCTTGGGCGACTCAGATCTGGTGCTCAGCAGGTGTCAGGCAAGTGGGACTCTAAGGATCCCCTCATGGCGGCTTATCACCGTGAAGTTGATGTCAGATTTGGGCACTTCAAGGGTTATCAAGTGGAGCACATCGATCGAAGGAAGAATGAGGCGGCCGATGCTTTAAGCCATTTGGGATCTCAAAGATAAGCCGTGCCGCCAACACCTTTTTGGATGTGTTGCATAACCCTTCCGCAAGTTGCCCAAAGAGGAAGACTTAACTGCTCGAGATCCGTATACGCTTGGTGGCGGCTCGCACGCCATCCTGGATTGACGAAGGCCATATTTGGCTTATATGACCGGGAGAGTTGTTCGAGGATGAGACCTTGGCGAGACAAATCATCCGGCGGTCTAAGTCCATGACAATTATTCATGGTGAGATGCATCATCGCAGTGTTACTGGGGCGTTTCAACGTTGTGTGTCGCCTGCGGAAGGTCAGGAAATACTCCGTGAGATCCATGAAGGGGATTGTGTTCATCATGCCGGCTCAAAATCTCTTGTGGCTAAAGCTTTCCGTCATGGTTTTTATTGGCTAACAGCTCATGCTGACGCAGAGGATCTGGTCAGTAAATGTGATGCTTGTCAAAAATTCTCACGACGAGCTCATGTGCCGGCTCAAGAATTAAGGATGATTCCAATTACTTGGCCGTTTGCGATGCTGGGCTTGATATGGTTGGGCCTTTCAAAAGGTCCAAGGATAAAAAGACGCACCTCCTGGTGGTGGTTGATAAATTTACAAAGTGGGTTGAGGCAGAGCCGTTCAGTAAGTGTGATGCAGCCAGGGGGTTCAGTTCATGAAAAAGGTGATCTTTCGTTTTGGTTTTCCACACAGCATCATAACTGACAATGGTACTAACCTGTCCAAAGGCGCTATGGAAGAGTTCTGTCAACGAGAACATATCCGGCTTGACGTTTCATCAGTAGCTCATCCTCAATCCAATGGTCAAGCTGAAAGAGCCAATTAAGAGATCTTGAAAGGTATAAAACCCCGGCTCATGGTACCTTTACAGCGGACGCCGAGTTGTTGGGTAGAGGAATTGCCCTCTGTGATTTGGAGCATCAACACTACACCTAACAGATCTACGGGTTATACACCTTTCTTCATGGTTTACGGAGCAGAGGCGGTCTTGCCAAGTGACATCCGTCATGACTCGCCCCAAGTGGCGGCTTACGTTGAAGCTGATAATGAACAAGCTCGTCAGGATGCACTTGATTTGTTGGATGAGAAGCGAGATTTGGCAATAGACCGCTCGGCTATTTATCAACAGGACCTGCGCCGTTATCACAGCCACCGGGTTAGATCCAGAACCTTTCAAGAAGGTGACTTAGTGCTCCGGCTCATCCAGGATCAATCCGATATGCACAAGCTATCCCCCCCCCTGGGAAGGACCCTTTGTGATCAGCAAGAACCTGAACAATGGGTCATATTACCTCATCGATGTTCGAGAGCACAAAGACTCACGTAAGTCGGAAGAGGAGACCCGCCGGCCGTGGAATATCGCTCATCTTCGGCCTTACTACACTTGAGCCACCGGCTCTCAGGATATACATATTTTGACGATGTATATATTATGAAAAGCAATAAAGCAGGACCTCTGTCCTTTTCATCCTCAAAAGTGTATATGTCTTTCTTATTATATTGTCGAAAAAACCAACAGGGAGTGGATCATATTTGAATCCGGCTCTCCCTTTGGTACGTCTTATGATCATATTTGAATCTAGCCATGATCATTTGGTGGCTTCCTGTTCAAACATAGGTCGTATTCGAACCAAAGAGAACATAGCTGTCGATACCCTCTTCATCGGCATACTGCCAAACTCACTAGGGGGCTTCTTGATTGTATCCGAATCATAGCTCAACCCTTTTGAGTCTGACGTGGATCGTATTCGAATCAGCGTCATTAAACAACTTTCAAGGTCACTTGGGGGCTTCCTGTTCAAACATAGGCCGTATTCGAACCAAAGAGAACATAACTGTCGATACCCTCTTGATCGGCAACGCCAAATCCACTAGGGGTTATATGATCGTATGCGAATCTTAGCTTAACCCCTTTGGAACGGTTTACTGATCGTATTCGAATCAGCAGCCTTATAATTTTGTCTATTTTTCATAACACTTTGCAATCACAATTATTTGACTGACTTGAGATCATTTTTTGAAAGCGTTTATGGGGTGGTTTCTATTCCACCGGCTTAACCTTGATCAATAACAGTTGTTAGCACATAACAAACATCATATGTGCCAGTTTTTTCAGAATTGAGTTCCCCACTCATTGTTCGGTCACATAAACCGCAGCAGAATCAAAGGATCACAGGTATGCTGTTACGATTATGTTTCAAGGATATAATTGAGAACCGGCTTTTTTATGATTTTTTGATTCATATTCTGGGTTATCCGTAAAATATATGACACTCCATGCGGTAAGCTGCCAAGGGACTTCTGTCTTGTTCCGTATGCAGGACAATTAAAGCAGCTCTTTAAGCATAAGGAAAGCAGAAGATCAGCATAAAACAAAGGAATATAAGATGGCGGCTTAAACAGTGTTGACCGCCACACACGTGTGCGATGGCACGACAAAATTAAGTATTTTGCTACCGAATTACATGACTCTCCGAGTCCAGATAATGAAGCATTGTTTTTAGCAAGGCATAAATATAAGTCGCCCGACGGATCACTCGTTTTGTTGGCCTGAAGCTTCCGGTCATCCTTTCCGCTCCTCCGCCTGCTTCTGTCCCGAAGGTTGATGATGACCACCAATGCCACTCAAAGCTTCAAATTCAGCTTCATCATCAATTAACCCACGGATCGACTTTGGGCGAAGGTATGCTTATTTAATTGAGGGATCAGTCGATCGCTTCATTAATGTGGCGTTGGGATTCTCTGATTCTGGTTGTCATAACTTGACTGGTACTTGGTAAGGTCCGTGTCATTACTAATCAGAGTGGCCACAGGGCGTATTTCTTGCGGCGAAATTCTTCTGGTCAAATGGGGCGCCGTCCTCCTTCAGGCTCGTATACCCAAGGGCGATGTCGGCCGGGTCCAGCTCTGGTAGCCACGCCTGGCCCGGCTTAATGCGGCTATGGCTCGGCTCTTGCGTAAGCCCGCCTTAACTCTTGGACCCGCTGAGGCAGCACGACAAGCCGCTTTAGTACATCCGCCAGAGAGTGGGAACCTTATTCGACAAAGCCACAACGGCTAAAGCATCGCCAGACGCGGTGTAGAGTTGTTCCACCAAAGGTATAAACCGCTTCAGCTTTATCACCATGCTCGTTCAAATTGAGCTCCTGGGCCTGCATTAACAAAATCAGTGAGTCGCTGACAATTGAGATACTTGTTGAAAAAGATTTAAAGTATCTAACACTTGCAGAGTAACTTACCAAAGATCGCTAAGACCATCTGAGATATATGGCGTTTTAAGCCGGATAACTCGGCAGTTGTTTCTCCAAGAGCTGCCTCCGCTTTCCCGCCTTGGTTGACTAAGGAGACCTTTTCATCAGCCCAAGCCTTCTTATCTCGCTTCAAAGCTCTGTTTAATTCTCTTGTTCAGATAATCGAACTCAAATTTGAGTTGGCCTTTTGGGTTTCAATCTCCGAGCTTCCTGTGCGATTCTTCAAGTCAGAAATTTCCGATTCAAATTGACTCATGGCGGCTCAGATCAATGCCGGTTACGCTTAGAATCATCGTAATGCAACATTAAGTCCCAAGCACTTTGCAAGCAAAGATACTTGGCACTTGGGGGCTAATGTATGCTGAAGAACTCTATTTAAAGTGGTGATTCATGGAACTAAGTCCCAAGCACTTTGCAGGCAAAGGTACTTGACACTTGGGGGCTAATGCATATTGCTGTTCAAGTATTTAATTAAAACATGGTAAGGACCGGTTCAAACATGCTGTTCTAAGCCGGCCTTCGGTGCTACAGGATAAGTCGGGCTTCTGGCATATATTAGTAAGCTGGTATTAAGTCTACAACATATTTCATCATAAGCAATAGACTTGGGGGCTGGTGTAATAAGGATAGATAAAGAATAGCGACAAGAGTTATACCTCAGATTTTTGGTGTATCTATTTCACCATGTCAACTTCCAGGTCACGGCTGCTGTGCACTTGACTTATATAGCCAGAGACAATCTCTCCAATACTCAGATGAGTATAATCAAGGACGCCTAGCTTGGATTTGCAGCGCTCGTGGTTGTTCCTTAGCGAGCACTTGGCCAAGACAAGAGGTCTCCCGGCTCAACATAGCCAGTCTTGATGATTTCCACGTCCGGGTCATCCGCCTTGGCAGGGCTAGGGATCTCTGGGTTCTCAAAGCCGTCAATGGTTTGCTCGATAGGCTGGTCCGTGGGAGGCGTCGGAATATCATGGGATGGTTCAGGCGGCGGTTCATAAGCGGAGGTGTCAGGAGCAGCCGTTCTGACCTCCGGTTCAGTCACGATCGGTTCTTCGGCCGGTGTTGGGGATATAACTATTTATGTAAGCCGCCCAGGAGGGGCCGGGTTACGCAAATAAGACTCATCAGAAAGAAGCCCAAGACCAAGCACGAATATGGCGGTTCAATAAAGGGTCTAAGGCCCACAGGCGGCTTAAGGCCCATAGTGATAAACCGCCATGATGACATGACTTGTAACATAAGGTAGAATTAACTAGTCACCGAGCCGGACACTGTCTATGAGCCGGCAGGGACTCTGTAGGCCGCAGGGCGCCAACCCGTGTATATAAGGGGACGACCCACCGGCGGCTTAGGGACAAGAAACAACTCATCGAGAACCGGGCATAGCATATCTCGCTCCCTGGTCATCGAAACATCAAGCAATACCAACCCAACTAGACGTAGGCCTTACCTTCACCGTAAGGGGCTGAACTAGTATAAACCTCCCGTGTCCTTTGTCCCGATTAACCCCTTTAAGCTTCCTAGTTGCGATGGCTCCACGACTAAGTCCTTGCAAGAGGACATCTGCCGTGACAATCCCACGACAGTTGGCGCCCACCGTGGGGCCAATGCTTGGTGGATTTGAGTTCTTGAAGGGCAACTTCGAAGGGCTCAAGGGATACACTGTGGGCCGGATGACCAAGAGTCATCGCGGCAAGATCTACATCGACAAGAAGGCTGGGGCCCCGACGCCGGCTCAATTGAGTACGGGTACCGGGTCCACTTTGGTGGAATCCACGTTTTCATCGGTCGGATTGGTGAGTCGGGCCCTGAGCCGGACTGCTGCACCGACTCGCCGAACGGCTCAGCGCGGCGAGACCCGCCTCGAGCTCAACCTGCCGTGGAAGCGTGCCTTCATGGGTTGCATCCATCGAGGAGAGCTTTCGAGGGATCTATAGATGGTGGTGAGACCGCCGCCCTCTCCGACGGTGATTCGTCTCACGGTTCAACAGATTCATTGTATCTATTATGTGATGGCGGGCTTAGGGCTGTTCCGACGGCTCTAGTATTCCGACCCTTATGAGCCGCCAAACTCGGCAGAGTCTTCATGGCTGGTACTCAACCCGTCAAACTCAACGGCCGCAACAAAGAATAACGTCCGGTCGAGCGGCCGGGCAGAGGCCCTGCGGCGCTCACCGCTCAGTCTGCCGATGGATCTTATGGATAAGTTGTCGGCCCTATTAACCACCACAATCATCCTCGCGAATCAAGATGAGCATAACGCGAGGAGGTGGCACGGTGCGTGAGGAGATAGCTCGCCAAGGAGGCCTTGGCAAATGAGGACACCAAAGTTAGCCACGTAATCGAGCGGCTTTGGGTGCACGGGCAACAACAGCTATAGTCAAGCCTTCCATCTTACGATGAGCTCGAACGCATCTAACGAGGTGATGAGGAGGAGGCATCGAAAACCTAATCCTGCTTACCTCCGGTTTATGATCCTCGGAATCTTTTCGCTACACCCGAGCCGCCCGAGTAACCCGCCAGATGCAAATCAGTTTATGACAACCGAACAGAGGACCGCTCACCGGAGATGGCACCTCCTCATGGAAACATGGCACCGCCTGCTACGCATCGGTACCGCCGGTCACTTTTCGACCCCATGGAGAACTTGATCGTAGCATCAAGACGCTTGGCGGCTCTCCCGTGGACGGTGACGATCCAATAGCAAAGTGGAGACCAAGGATCGTGAGACTCGCCCGTGAAGCCTTGGCTCAAGAAGAGACTTATTCCTACAAAGGGACAGGATTCATTCAACTCCTCCGCTTTGGTTAGCTCCGCTCGTCTCAAACCGGAGTCCGAAAGTTACAAGAGGCACATGGAGTCGAAGCTTTGTCAAGCAACACCCAGCGCCAGAATCCGCCCGGTGGTTATAACCCGGTGCAAGACCGAATACGCCGAGGACGAAGCGGCGGCTCAATGAAGCGGCTCAACAAACGCTCATCGTGACTTTCCAGATTATCCGATGACTTCCGCTGAGGCGGAGTGGCTACCAGAACCGCAGTGTTCCTTGCTTAGTGCCGCTTCACGTAATGTACGCTACCCAAGGACTTCAAGGACCTTGAAGGTGCCGAATTACACGGCCGACTTACAGCCCGGAGCGTGGATCGAAAGTTATGAGATGGCCATGGAGCTGTTGGAGGTCGTTGATGCAACAATGGCTAAGTACTTCACCATGATGTTAGATGGAACGGTCGGTCTTGGTTAAAGGGCTTGCCACCCAATTCCATTAGTTCATGGGCAGAGCTAAAAGCCCGTTCATCCGTAACTTCAAAGACACTTGCAAGCAATCTATGTCGATTGTGGACTTGACAAATTGTAAGGTGGAGGAGGGTGAATCCACGACTCATTGGGTACGCCGGTCAAGGAGATAATACATTCGCCCTCGACAAGATGGATGCCGCTCTGCAGTCCTCATGTTGAGAAGAACCGCCGCTTTGAGCCGCCGAGACAGAAATCTGGGCGCTTTAAGCGTGATTGCAATGATATGGGTACGCCGATGGCAGCTTTAGTCAAATACGCCAACTGGAGAAGTTCCAAGGATCCCACGCCCGATGAGGAAAAGACAGGAAGGGAAAGAAGAACGGCAATGGAAAAGGTCAAGAAGATAACCCGATGAATCAAGGAGGCAATAAGCGTAAAGGTCGAGGGTAACCCGGAGTTTGTAGCCAACGCCAATGCATGTGGTAACAATCGAGACGTAAGGGCAAACCGCCTCGGTCCAGTGGGTCGTGCCCATCTCTTGAGCAGTTACTCAATGAGCCTTGCCGAGACACGGCACTCGCGAACTAACCCGCCACCCACTTATGGAAAGATTGCGCAATCATGAAGGATTTTAAGAATTCCAACACGCTTGATGGCAATCACGGTCAGCGGCGGCTCAGAGCCGGGCGGCTTTCATGGCCCCGGCGGCGGTTCAAGTTCCGCCAGAGGGACATCAAGGCGTTTATAATCAACAGCACCGTCAAGGGGACAACAGCAAGAAAGAATAGGGTTATCAAAGCCACCGGGCAAGCTGAATAGTGGGCGATCACGTGTTCACCACTAACTTGTGCAAACGTGACCGTAAGGTTCACTTGTTGGGGAACGAGTAATTTCAAAAATTTCCACGCACACGCAAGACCATGGTGATGGCATAGCAACGAGAGGGAGAGTGTCCGCCCACGCACTCGTGAGACCGAAAGCGGAAGCGTTATAACAACGCGGTTGATGTAGTCGACGCCTTCACGATCCGACCGATCCAAGCACCGAACGACGGCACCTCCGAAGTTCGCACACGCTCAGCTCGATGACGATCCCGGACTCCGATCCGGCAAAGTGTCGGGATGAGTTCCACAAGACGACGGCGTGGTGGACGATGATGATGCTCCACCGACGCAGGGCTTCGCCTAAGCTCATGACGATATGACTTCTCCGCGCAGGGCTCGCTTAAGCTCATGACGATATGACCGAAGTGGAATATGGTGGAAGGGGCACCGACACGGCTAAGGAACGATCCGTAGATCAACTTGTGTGTGCTAGGGTGCCCCCGCCTCAGATATAAAGGAGCCAAGGGGAGGGGCGGCCGGCCAAGAGGAGGCGCTGAGGAGTCCTACTCCCCGGGAGTAGGATTCCCTCCAATCCTAGTTGAATAGGATTCACCGGAGGGGGAAAGAGAGAGGGGGCGCCCACCTTTCCTAGTCCTAGTAGGACTAGGGAAGGGGAGGCTTGCCACCTAGGGCTGGCCCTTTCTCCTTTCCACCAAGGCCCACTATGGCCCATATAGTTCCCGGGGTTCGGTAACCTCCTGTACTCCAGAATTCTCGATTTCACTCGGAACATTTCCGATGTCCAAATGTAGGCTTCCAATATATCAATCTTTATGTCTCGACCATTTCGAGACTCCTCGTCATGTCCGTGATCACATCCGGACTCGAACTACCTTCGTACATCAATACTTATAAACTCATAATGAACTGTCATCGAAGCGTTAAGCGTGCGGACCCTACGGGTTCGAGAACTATGTAGACATGACCTAGAACCATTCTCGGTCAATAACCAATAGCGGAACCTGGATGCCCATATTGGTTCCTACATATTCTACGAAGATCTTTATCGGTCAAACCGCATAACGATATCGTTGTTCCTTTGTCATCGGTATGTTACTTACCCGAGATTCGATCGTCGGTATCCAATACCTAGTTCAATCTCGCTATCGGTAAGTCTCTTTACTCGTTCCGTAATACATCATCTCACAACTAACTCATTAGTTGCAATGCTTGCAAGGCTTATGTGATGTGTATTACCGAGAAGGCCAGAGATACCTCTCCGACAATCGGAGTGACAAAACCTAATCTCGATTCATGCCAACTCAACATATACTTTTGGAGACACTGTAGAGTACCTTTATAATCACCCATTTACGCTAGACGCTTGGTAGCACACAAAGTGTTCCTCCGTAAACGGAGTTGCATAATCTTATAGTTGCAGGAACTTTGTATAAGTCATGAAGAAAGCATAAGCAACATACTAAACGATCAAGTGCTAAGCTAACGAAATGGGTCATGTCAATCACATCATTCTCCTAATGATGTGATCCCATTAATCAAATGACAACACATGTCTATGGTTAGGAAACATAACCATCTTCGATTAATGAGCTAGTCTAGTAGAGGCATACTAGTGACTATCTGCTTGTCTATGTATTCACACATGTATTATGTTTCCGGTTAATACAATTCTAGCATGAATAATAAACATTTATCATGATATAAGGAAATAAATAATAACTTTATTATTGCCTCTAGGGCATATTTCCTTGAGCCTCCCACTTGCACTAGAGTCAATAATCTAGATTACACAAGAATGATTCTAACACCCATGGAGTCTTGGTGCTGATCATGTTTTGCTCGTGGAAGAGGCTTAGTCAACGGGTCTGCAACATTCAGATCCGTATGTATTTTGCAAATCTCTATGTCTCCCACTTGGACTTGGTCCCGAATGGAATTGAAGCGCCTCTTGATATGCTTGGTCCTCTTGTGAAATCTGGATTCCTTTGCCAAGGCAATTGCACCAAGATTGTCACAGAAGATCTTCATTGGTCCCGATGCACTAGGTATGACACCTAGATCGGAAATGAACTCTTTCATCCGCATCCTTCATTTGCTGCTTCAAGCAGCTATGTACTCCGCTTCACATGTAGATCCCGCCACGACGCTTTGTTTAGAACTGCACCAACCGACAGCTCCACCGCTTAATAAAAATACGATCCGGTTTGCGATTTAGAATCGTCCGGATCGGTGTCAAAGCTTGCATCGACGTAACCATTTACGACTAGCTCTTTGTCACCTCCATATACGAGAAACATATCCTTAGTCCTTTTCGTATTTCGGGATGTTCTTGACCGCTGTCGATGATCCACTCTGGATTACTTTGGTACCTTCCTGCCAAGCTTACAGCTAAGCATACGTCAGTCTGGTACACAGCATTGCATACATGATAGAGCCTATGGCTGAAGCATAGGAACATTTTTCATTTCTCTCTATCTTCTGCTGTGGTCGGGCATTGAGTCGACTCAATCTTACACCTTGTAATACTGGGTAAAAACCTTTCTTTGCTCGATCCATTTTGAACTTCTTCAAAACTTTATCAAGGTATGTGCTTTGTGAAAGTCCAATTAAGCGCCTTGATCTATCTCTATAGATCTTGATGCCCAATATGTAAGCAGCTTCACCGAGGTCTTTCATTGAAAACTTTTATTCAAGTATCCTTTTATGCTATCCAGAAATTCTATATCATTTCCAATCAACAATATGTCGTCCACATATAATATTAGAAATGCTCTGAGCTCCCACTCACTTTCTTGTAAATACAAAGCTTCTCCAAAAGTCTCATATAAAACCATATGCTTTGATCACACTATCAAAGCGTTTATTCCAACTCCGAGAGGCTTGCACTGACCATAAATTGATCGTTGGAGCTTGCACACTTTGTTAGCACCCTTTGGATCAACAAAACCTTCGGTTGCATCATATACAACTCTTCTTCTAGAAATCCATTCAAGAATGCAGTTTTACATCCATTTGCCAAATTTCATAATCATAAAATGCGGCAATTGCTAACATGATTCGGACAGACTTAAGCATCGCCACGGGTGAGAAAGTCTCATCGTAGTCAACCCCTTGAACTTGTCGAAAACCTTTTGCAACAAGTCGAGCTTTGTAGACAGATTACATTACCATCGGCGGTCTTCTTCTTAAAGATCCATTTATTCTCAATAGCTTGCCGATCATCGGGCAAGTCTACCAAAGTCCATACTTTGTTCTCATACATGGATCCCATCTCAGATTTCATGGCTTCAAGCCATTTTGTGGAATCTGGGCTCACCATCGCTTCTTCATAGTTCGTAGGTTCACCATGATCTAGTAGCATGACTTCCGAATAGGATTACCGTACCACTCAGTGCGGATTTTATTCTGGTTGATCTACGAGTTCGGTGACAACTTGATCTCAAGTTTCATGATCATTATCATTATCTTCCTCGCTAATTGGTGTAGGTGTTACAGAAACTGATTTCTGTGACGAACTACTTTCCAATAAGGGAGCTGGTACTATTACCTCATCAAGTTCCACTTTCCTCCCACTCACTTCTTTCGAGAGAAACTCCTTCTCTAGAAAGGATCCATTCTTAGCAACAAATGTCTTGCCTTCGGATCTGTGATAGAAGGTATACCCAATTGTCTCCTTTGGGTATCCTATGAAGACACATTTTTCCGATTTGGGTTCAAGCTTATCAGGTTGAAGTTTTTCACATAAGCATCGCAACCCCAAACTTTCGAAACGACAACTTTGGTTTCTTGCTAAACCATAGTTCATAAGGCGTCGTCTCAACGGATTTTGACGGTGTCCTATTTAACGTGAATGCGGCCGTCTCTAAAGCATAACCCCAAAACGATAGCGGTAAATCGGAAATAGACATCATAGATCGCACCATATCTAGTAAAGTACGATTCGACGTTCGGACACACCATTCTGTTGAGGTGTTCCGGTGGCGTGAGTTGCGTAAACTATTCCGCATTGCTTCAAATGTAGACCAAACTCGTAACTCAAATATTCTCCTCCACGATCAGATCGTAGAAACTTTATTTTCTTGTTACGATGATTTTCAACTTCACTCTGAAATTCTTTGAACTTTTCAAATGTTTCAGATTTATGCTTCATCAAGTAGATATACCCATATCTCGCTTAAATCATCTGTGAAGGTGAGAAAATAACGATATCCGCCACGAGCTTCAACATTCATCGGACCACATACATCCGTATGTATGATTTCCAATAAGTCTGTTGCTCTCTCCATACAACCGGAGAACGGTGTTTTAGTCATCTTGCCCATGAGGCACGGTTCACAAGTACCAAGTGATTCATAATCAAGTGATTCCAAAAGTCCATCCGTATGGAGTTTTTCATGCGTTTTACACCGATATGACCTAAACGGCAAGTGCCACAAATAAGTTGCACTATCATTATCAACTCTGCATCTTTTGGCTTCGACATTATGAATATGTGTATCACTACCGTCGAGATTCAACAAGAATAGACCATTCTTCAAGGGTGCATGACCATAAAAGATATTACTCATATAAATAGAACAACCATTATTCTCGATTTAAATGAATAACCGTCTCGCATCAAACAAGATCCAGATATAATGTTCATGCTCAACGCCGCACCAAATAACAATTATTTAGGTCTAAAACTAATCCCGAAGGTAGATGTAGAGGTAGCGTGCCGACCGCGATCACATTGACTTTGGAACCATTTCCCACGCGCATCGTCACCTCGTCCTTTGCCGATTGCTCGCCTATTCCGTAGTCCCTGCTTGAGTTGCAAATATTAGCAATGTAACCAGTATCAAATACCAGTGCTACTACGAGCTCTAGTAAGGTACACATCAATAACATGTATATCACATATACCTTTGTTCACCTTGCCATCCTTCTTATCCGCCAAATACTTGGGGCAGTTCCGCTTCAAATGTCCGATCGCTTAAAGTAAAACACTCGATTGTGCTTAGGTCCAGACTTGGGTTTCTTCTCTTGAGCAGCAACTTTCTTGCTGTTCTTGAAGTTCCTTCTTCTTCCCTTTGCCCTTTTCTTGAAACTAGTGGTCTTGTTGACCATCAACACTTGATGCTCTTTCTTGATTTCTACCTCCATGCTTTTAGCATTGCGAAGAGCTCGGAATTGTCTTAGTCATCCCTTGCATATTATAGTTCATCACGAAGCTCTTGTAGCTTGGTGGCGATGATTGGAGAATTCATCAATGACACTATCATCCGGAAGATTAACTCCCGGCTGAATTAAGTGATTATTATACCCGGACATTTTGAGTATGTGCTCACCGATGAACTATTCTCCTCCATCTTGCAGCTATAGAACTTATTGGAGACTTCATATCTCTCAATCCGGGCATTTGCTTGAAATATTAACTTCAACTCTGGAACATCTCATATGCTCCATGACGCTCAAAACGTCGTTGAAGACCCGGTTCTAAGCCCTAAAGCATGGCACATTGAACTATAGAGTAGTCATCAGCTTTGCTCGCCAGACGTTCACAACCGGCGTTGTTCTGCAGCAGGTTCGGCACCCAGCGGTGCTTCCAGGCGTAATTCTTACGTGCAGCAATGAGGATAATCCTCAAATTCTGGACCCAGTCCGTGTAATTGCTACCATCATCTTTCAACTTTGCTTTCTCAAGGAACGCATTAAAATTCAACGGAACAACAAAGACGAGCCATCTATCTACAAAGAAACATAGACAAGCAAAATACTATCGGTACTAAGTTCATGATAAATTTAAGTTTAATTAATCATATTAAAACCTCCCACTTAGGCAGACATCTCTCTAGTCATCTAAGTGATTACGTGATCCAAATCAACTAAACCATGTCCGATCATCACGTGAGATGGAGTAGTTTCAATGGTGAACATCACTATGTTGATCATATCTACTATATGATTCACGCTCGACCTTCGGTCTCCGTGTTCCGAGGCCATATCTGCATATGCTAGGCTCGTCAAGTTTAACTGAGTATTCTGCGTGTGCAAAACTGGCTTGCACCCGTTGTAGATGGACGTAGAACTTATCACACCCGATCATCACGTGGTGTCCGGGTACTACGAACTTTTAGCAACGGTGCATACTCAGGAGAACACTTCTTGATAATTTTAGTGAGAGATCATCTTATAATGCTACCGTCAATCAAAGCAAGATAAGATGCATAAAGGATAAACATCACATGCAATCAATATAAGTGATATGATATGGTCATCATCATCTTGTGCTTGTGATCTCCATCTCCAAGCACCGTCATGATCACCATCGTCACCGCGCGACACCTTGATCTCCATCGTAGCATCGTTGTCGTCTCGCCAACTATTGCTTCTCGACTATCGCTATTGCTTAGTGATAAAGTAAAGCAATTACATGGCGTTGCATTTCATACAATAAGCGACAACCATATGGCTCTCGCCGATTGCCGATAACTCGGTTACAAAACATGATCATCTCATACAATAAAATATAGCATCACGTCTTGACCACATCACATCACAACATGCCTGCAAAAACAAGTTAGGCGTCCTCTACTTTGTTGTTGCAAGTTTTACGTGGCTGCTACGGGCTGAGCAAGAACCGTTCTTACCACGCATCAAAACCACAGCGATAGTTTGTCAAGTTGGTGCTGTTTTAACCTTCGCAAGGACGGGCGTAGCCACACAGTTCAACTAAAGTGAGAGAGACATACACCGCGGTCACCTTTAAGCAACTAGTGCTCGGGCGGTGAAACCAGTCTCGCGTAAGCGTCGCGTAATGTCGGTCCGGGCGCTTCATCTCACAATACCGCTGAACCAAAGTATGACATGCTGGTAAGCGGATGACTTATATCGCCCACAACTCACTTGTGTTCTACTCGTGCATATGACATCAACGCATAAAACCAGGCTCGATACCCTTGTTGGGGAACGTAGTAATTTCAAAAATTTCCTACGCACACGCAAGACCATGGTGATGGCATAGCAACGAGAGGGGAGAGTGTCCGCCCACGCACCCTCGTGAGACCGAAAGCGGAGCGTTATAACAACGCGGTTGATGTAGTCGACGTCTTCACGATCCGACCGATCCAAGCACCGAAGCGACGGCACCTCGAGTTACGCACACGTTCAGCTCGATGACGATCCCGGACCGATCCAGCAAAGTGTCGGGGATGAGTTCCCAAGACGACGGCGTGGTGGCGATGATGATGCTCCACCGACGCAGGGCTTCGCCTAAGCTCCATGACGATATGACTTCTCCGGCGCAGGCTTCGCCTAAGCTCATGACGATATGACGAAGTGGAATATGGTGGAAGGGGCACCCGACACGGCTAAGGAACGATCCGTAGATCAACTTGTGTGTGCTAGGGTGCCCCTGCCCTGTATATAAAGGAGCCAAGGGGAGGGGGGCCGGCCAAGAGGAGCGCGGCTGAGGAGTCCTACTCCTCCGGAGTAGGATTCCCTCCAATCCTAGTTGGAATAGGATTCACCGGAGGGGAAAGAGAGAGAGGGGCGGCCCACCTTTCCTAGTCCTAGTAGGACTAGGGAAGGGGGAGGCGCCACCGCCTAGGGCTGGCCCTTTCTCCTTTCCACCAAGGCCCACTATGGCCCATATAGTTCTGGGGTTCGGTAACCTCCGGTACTCGATAAATTTCGATTTCACTCGGAACATTTCCGATGTCAAATGTAGGCTTCAATATATCAATCTTTATGTCTCGACCATTTCGAGACTCCTCGTCATGTCCGTGATCACATCCGGACTCGAACTACCTTGGTACATCAATACTTATAAACTCATAATGAACTGTCATCGAAGCGTTAAGCGTGCGGACCCTACGGGTTCGAGAACTATGTAGACATGACCTAGAACCATTCTCGGTCAATAACCAATAGCGGAACCTGGATGCCCATATTGGTTCCTACATATTCTCTGAAGATCTTTATCGGTCAAACCGCATAACGATATCGTTGTTCCTTTTGTCATCGGTATGTTACTTACCCGAGATTCGATCGTCGGTATCCAATACCTAGTTCAATCTCGTTACGGTAAGTCTCTTTACTCGTTCCGTAATACATCATCTCACAACTAACTCATTAGTTGCAATGCTTGCAAGGCTTATGTGATGTGTATTACCGAGAAGGCCAGAGATACCTCTCCGACAATCGGAGTGACAAAACCTAATCTCGATTCATGCAAACTCAACATATACTTTTGGAGACACCTGAGAGTACCTTTATAATCACCCATTTACGTTGTGACGTTTGGTAGCACACAAAGTGTTCCTCCGGTAAACGGGAGTTGCATAATCTTATAGTTGCAGGAACTTTGTATAAGTCATGAAGAAAGCATAAGCAACATACTAAACGATCAAGTGCTAAGCTAACGAAATGGGTCATGTCAATCACATCATTCTCCTAATGATGTGATCCCATCAATCAAATGACAACACATGTCTATGGTTAGGAAACATAACCATCTTCGATTAATGAGCTAGTCTAGTAGAGGCATACTAGTGACTATCTGTTTGTCTATGTATTCACACATGTATTATGTTTCCGGTTAATACAATTCTAGCATGAATAATAAACATTTATCATGATATAAGGAAATAAATAATAACTTTATTATTGCCTCTAGGGCATATTTCCTTCAGTCTCCCACTTGCACTAGAGTCAATAATCTAGATTACACAGTAATGATTCTAACACCCATGGAGTCTTGGTGCTGATCATGTTTTGCTCGTGGAAGAGGCTTAGTCAACGGTCTCGCAACATTCAGATCCGTATGTATTTTGCAAATCTCTATGTCTCCCACTTGGACTTGGTCCCGAATGGAATTGAAGCGTCTCTTGATATGCTTGGTCCTCTTGTGAAATCTGGATTCCTTTGCCAAGGCAATTGCACCGATATTATCGAGAAGATCTTCATTGGTCCCGATGCACTAGGTATAACACCTAGATCGGAAATGAACTCTTTCATCCAGACTCCTTCATTTGCTGCTTCGAAGCAGCTATGTACTCCGCTTCACATGTAGATCCCGCCACGACGCTTTGTTTAGAACTGCACCAACCGGCGGCTCCACCGTTTAATAAAAATACGTATCCGGTTTGCGATTTAGAATCGTCCGGATCGAGTGTCAAAGCTTGCATCGGCGTAACCATTTACGACTAGCTCTTTGTCACCTCCATATCGAGAAACATATCCTTAGTCCTTTTCGGGTATTCGGGATGTTCTTGACCGCTGTCCGATGATCCACTCTGGATTACTTTGGTACCTTCTGCCAAGCTTACTGACTAAGCATACGTCAGTCTGGTACACTGACATTGCATACATGATAGAGCCTATGGCTGAAGCATAGGAACATTTTCATTTCTCTCTATCTTCTGCTGTGGTCGGGCATTGAATCGACTCAATCTTACACCTTGTAATCTGGTAAAAACCTTTCTTTGCACGATCCATTTTGAACTTCTTCAAAACTTTATCAAGGTATGTGCTTTGTGAAAGTCCAATTAAGCGTCTTGATCTATCTCTATAGATCTTGATGCCCAATATGTAAGTAGCTTCACCGAGGTCTTTCATTGAAATACTACTTCCAAAGTGAGAGTGCCCGAACAACAGGCTTCGATGCCGAGGATGACCCCCTTAAATGTGGTGTTGCTGGGTTTGATCCTTGATGGCTCAATTCCCATTTTCCTTACTGTATCTTCATAGATCAGGTTGAGGCTGCTGCCGCCGTCCATAAGGACTCTGGTAAGGTGGTAGCCATCAATAATTGGGTTAAGGACCAAATCCGCCAATCCTACATGATGGATGTTGGTGGGGTGGTCCTTGCGATCTAAGGTGATCGGACATGCTAACCATGGATTGAATTTCAGGGCCACCGGCTCTATGGCGTAGACGTCCCGAAGTGCAGGCTTCCTCTCCTTCTTGGGTATGTGAGTGGCATAGATCATATTCACTGTTTTAACCTCATGAGGGAATTGTTTCTCGACTGCATTGTTCGGCCTGCTAGGTTCCTCGTCATCCTTGCTACGGGGGCTTTTGCCCGCATCTTCGGCTGTAGCTTTGCCGGCCTGCTTAATTACCCAACAATTGCGGTTGGTGTGGTTGGCGGGTTTGTCTGCAGTGCCGTGTATCTGGCACGACCTATCCAAGATAACGTCAAACTTGGTGGGCCCGTCATGGTTTCCTTTAGAGGGCTTCTTTCGTGGCCCTGACTTGGAATTACGGAATCCGGCATTTACTGCCGTGTCATCGGCCTCTTGTGTCAACGCTTATTTTTATTGCGCCGTGATTTTTCGTTGCCGTCCCGGACTTCCGAAGTGTCGGGGTCTTCTGGGTTGGTGCTTCTATGAACCAACTAGCTATCTTCACCCGCACAAAAGCGGGTCATGAGGGAGGTGAGAGCTGCCATTGTCCTTGGCTTATCTTGGCCGAGCTGGCGGGCCAGCCATTCGTCCCGGATACTGTGCCTGAAAAAGGCTATGGCTTCGGCGTCCGGGCAGTCGACTATCTGATTCTTTTTAGTCAGGAACCGATTCCTGAATTGCCGGGCTGACTCTCCGGGCTATTGGATCACATGGCTCAAGTCATCGGCATCCGGAGGCCGGACATTGGTGCCTTGAAAGTTGGCTCGAAAGGCATCCTCGAGCTCCTCCCAGCTCCCTGTGGAGTCTTCGGGGAGGTTGTTCAACCAATGCCGGGCTGGTCCTTTGAGCTTTAATGGCAGATATTTGATGGCGTGGAGGTCGTCTCCTCGTGCCATATGAATGTGGAGAAGAAAATCCTCAATCCACACGGCCGGATTTGTAGTTCCATCGTACGACTCGACGTTCACGGGTTTAAACCCTTCCGGGAATTGGTGTTGCATCACCTCATCGGTGAAGCACATTGCATGAGCAGCGCCCCTTATTCGGGCCACATCACATCAAGCCTTGGATTCCATCCTGGCCCGGTGCTGTTCCCTGACTCTATTGTTTCGGTCGAGCCATGCTTGGTATCCCTCTCTTCTTTCAGGAGGGTATCCTTTTGATCCGTAGATGGACCGTGACTGGCCTGCTCTAATAGCCAGGTCATACCGAAGATCGTATTGATATTCTGGTTGTGCCACCTCCTTGCTTTTACGGTGGGGAGGGGCAGGTAGGTGTTCGGCCTCCCCAGCCGGCCTGTCCCTTCCTCGAGGGGGCGGTCGGGCTGGTCGCCTTGCGTTTGTTTGGGTGCGGCCTTGAAAGCCTCGTCATTGAATTGCGGCAACAATCTGCGCTTGGGTAGCTCTTTGTTTGCCGTTCATAGTCGTACCCTTCTTCGGCTGCTAGGACTTTCGTCCATCTGTCGTTGAGGGTGTCTTGTTTGGCCTTGACCTGTTGTTGTTTCTTCTTTAAGCTTCGCGCGGTGACTATTAGCCGTTGCTAAACCGATCTTGTTCCAGTGGATCTTCTGGGACCATAAAATCTTTAGCCCCAAGGCTGACTTCTTCCTCGGAGAGAGGCATGTAATTGCTATCTTCGGAGTCATTGGGGTCCTCGGTGTTATGCTGACCTGTTTCCTCCTCTAAGCCAGCAGACTGGTGCTCGGGGCGGGGTCACCGAGGTCTTCCACGTTGTCCGGAGTGCCATCCTCTCCGATGCCCGTGTTGCTTTCCCTGCCACGTCGCCCTTTGGATCGTCGGCATTGTCTTTGGTGTTTGGGGGGCTCCTCTCCAGGTTTATTACTGTCCTTTCTAGGGGTGCCATCCCCATTAGCACCATCACTGCTATCCTTGGGGGTGTCCACCATGTAAACGTCATAGGTGGATGTGGCCGTCCATCGGCCGGTGACTGGAGGGGCTGCTCCAGTGTGGGTCGTGGCCTCGCTGTCGTCATACATGTCGTCGGCCTCCTCGAAGGCATAATCGAGCATGTCGGTTAAATCCTCGAAAGTGGCTACTAGGTGGGTGGTGGGTGAGACGTAAAATTCCCTGTGGCCTGCCTCAAGGCTCTGTTGAGCGTTGTAACACCCCTAGTGCCATGCTACAGTAATACCCTATTAATGGTGCCATGTCATCATGTTACTGTTACTAATCTTCACTTGATCCAAATCACAATTCAAATTCAAATCCAATCTAAAGTAAAAAAATCATATTTGTCAAACATGAAAACTAAAATGTTCATCTTGTGTCCAATAATCACTTGTTAATATTGGAGGTGAACTAACATTTTTCCAAAATGTCCAAATGCCCTAAACCACTTTAAAACAATGGCTAAAGCAAATAAATTAAATGCTTGTTAAGTTATAAAAATAATATACTACTTTATTTTGGTGCCAAGTTAATTATAGCAGTGGCCTAAGTTAAAATGGTATTTTAGGTGCAAGATTGGTTTTTATAAAACTATTTTGCTTTACGAAGTTAAAAGTTAAAAAGAAACCAAAAGAAAGAGAGAGAGAGAGAGAGAGAGAGAGAGAGAGAGAGAGAGAGAGAGAGAGAGAGAGAGATAGAGAGAGAGAGAACAACCCCCTGGACCCAGCCCACCTGGGCCGGCCCACCTAACCCACCCGAGCCAGCCCAGATCCCCCCTGCCCGTCCCCTTCCCTGTTCCCCCAACCGAGGTCGGAACAGGGGCGTACCCCGCCGAACCCACTCGCCATCGTTGGTGAAGGTATAAGGCCGCCACGTGCGCGCCTCGATCCCTCCCCCACTCCACGCCCCGCTCCCTCTCCGCCTCTCCTCTCAGATCGCCTTTCCCCCCACGCGCTGCTGCTTCTCCTCTCCGCCATGGTCGCCACTGCCATCGCCTCCGCTTGCTCGCCCACGTAGCCACCGACCCCTCCTCTATGAGCCACCGAGTTCATACGCGCCGTCGACGTCCACTACTGCGACCCCGACCACCCGCTCGAGCCGAAGCCCGCTACAGCACCGCCCCGACCAAGTCATCGTCCTCGGCTCCGACGAGCACCGTCGCCCCGCTTCGCCGCTTCTGCTGCTCCTAAGCGTTCACGGGGCCACCATGTGCCCGCTAGGTGAGCCTCCACGTCACTCCCTTCCCTCTCTTTCACGCTCTAGCGCTCTCCGTTGCCGTCCCCGCGGAGGTGAGCTCCGTCGCCCGCCATGGCCGCCGCCCGCGCGCCGTACGCGCTTCCGAGCCCCAGCGCAAGTCACTGGCGTGCTCCAGGACGCGCGTAGCACCCATTCGCAGCTCCAACCGCACCCCTAGGCCACTCCTACCACGTTTCGAACGAGGACCGAACGCTGCCGCCGCCTCGGCTCAACGCCGGCGCTGTTTCCGGCCAGTTCCGGCCACGCCACCGCCACTGTCATGGAATTGTCACGGCAGATGTCCTCGTGAAAGGACTTAGTCGTGGAGCCATCGCAACTTGGAAGCTTAAAGGGGTTAAAGTGGGACAAAGGACATGGGAGTTTATACTAGTTCGGCCCCTTACGATGAAGGTAAAAGCCTACGTCTAGTTGTGATGGAATTGCTGAGGTTTCGATGACCAGGGAGCGAATCTGCTATGCCCGGCCCTCGATTTGGTGTTCCTTGCCCTAAGCCGCCGGCGGGTCATCCCCTTATATACAGGGGTTGACGCCCTGCGGCCTACAGAGTCCCGGCCGGCTGATAAACAGCGTCTGACTCGATGACTAGTTAATCTTGCCTTACAACACAAGTCATGCCATTACGGCGGTTTATTACTATGGGCCTTAAGTCGCCTGTGGGCTTTAGGCCCTTTCATGAACCGCCATCTTCAAGCTTGATATTGTGCTTCATATGATGAATCGCCCTTGCGTAACCCGGCCCCTCCTGGGCGGGTTACACAAGTAGTTATATCCCCAACATTAGGCCCCAGATTGATTTGAACCGGTTCATGTCAATCTTCAATACCTTAAGAAAAAACCTTCTGTCTTCTGTCTATGCGGAAGTTATGACCCGCCATGACGTCATCTTCTGGATTCACGATAACTCGCCATGACGTCATCTTCCATTAAATTCATATTTTATTCTGTCATATCTCAACGGATCCTTATCTTAATGACCATTCTGAAACTCTAGGCGTCGGAGTAGCTGGATAACCACGTCTGGCCTCCTCGTTTCTCGCGCCCTCTCTGTCAGTCTTTCCTTATAAATAGGCACGACCCTTAGGTCTTTTTCCATTCTCCTCCTTCCGTCGTCTTATTCCTCTCGCAACTCCGCTGCTGCTCGAGCTCCGCCGCCGCTGCCGTAGCAGAGCACCTCGTCTTCGTCGACCTTGGCTGCTGCATCCACCTAAATCGACCAGAGAACGGCGACGATCCTCCGCAATAGATCTATAGCTGTAAGTCTTCACCTCCCCGCAT